>JAEAOA010002323.1:522500-525000 GCA_016746295.1 Potamilus streckersoni
AGGGTAGAATGTGTCGGTCCCTTACCTAAGACCAAGTCAGGTAATAGATACTTTTTAACCATTATGTGTGCGTCAACAAGATTCCTAGAGGCAATTCCTTTAAGGAATATTAAAACATAAACAAGAAAAAAGTTGTTTTTTTTAAAAATGCTTTACTCAGTATGTCCTTCCCAAATCTGTCGAATCTGATGAAGGGTCAAATTTTATGTCTAGAATTTTCAGCAGGTCATGCACGAATTAGGCACATAAGTATTCAAATTTTCTTCCTATCACCATCAAACTTTTAAAAACATATGACACAGTCGTGTTGTTTTGACACGGATAATGAAGAATAAGCACCAAAAGGTATTAATTTACTATTGTTTACTGTCCCGGAATCAGTTCAAGAATCTGAAGGATTCATTCCCATTTAACTAATGTTTGGACATGCTGTGCGTAAACCATTGCAGTTGTTAAAAGAGAAACTTCTTTCTAATAAAGGTACCGAAATCAGTCTTCTTGATTATATTTACAATTTTAAGTATAAGTTGTCAAAGGCTTGTGAGGTTGCAGAAACGAGTCTACACTCTACGCAGTCAAAAGTGAAATTAAGGTATGATACAAATACAAAGGAAACGAGTTTTCAGCCTGGTGATAGAGTTTTTATTATCTTGTCAGTACCACAAAATCCCCTTCAGGCCAATAATCATGTTCCTTACACAGTTAAAAAGAACGTAAATGATTTAAATTATATCATAAATACTCATGGGAAGCGAAAATGAAACCAACTCTTCCACAGAAATATTTTAAAGGAGTCTGTTGATGGAGAGAGCCAGGTTATTCATGCAATTAATTAATTTAGTTGTACCTGTCCCATTCAGCGGGGAGTTAAGCGAAGGAATGCAGTCAGACTATTGATTTTGGAGTGACAAATCGTCGGATTCAGAAATTATGACTAATCTGGACCAGAATCTTTCGCACTTTCAACAGCACAACAGCAAAAAAGAATTGACTTAAACGGTTATTACTTGAATATGAACACGTATTTCCAGATGTTTCTGCAACAACAAACAATATGCCTCATGACGTTGAAAGTGTAACTTCTACACATGTGAAACAACACCCGTTCAGGATGAAACCTCTCAAGCAGGAATGTTTGAAAAAAGAGATTCAGTGTTTGCTTGAAAATGATTTCACAGAACAGAGTAAAATATAATGGAGTTTACTATATATATTTGTTCACGAATCAGATATTACATTCCTCATGTGCACTGATATTAGAGAGATAAAAATGTGATGAAAACATTTCCATTACCAAGAATTGATAACTGCAAGGATAAAATTGGAAATGTCATATATGTCACCAAATTTATCTTCTGAAAGGATTTTGGCAAATTGCACTAACAGAAAGGGCCTAGGAAGTTTCGGCATTTATCACTTTTGATGGACATTATCAATATAAATTGATGCCCTTTGGAAAAATTGTTCACAAAGCACTTTTCAACATTTAATAAACATTATTACATCTGGTTTAGATAATTGTGATGCTTACCTCGATGATGTCATTATCTACAACGACACGTGGAAACAAGATTCGGAATTTTTTGACAGACTTGTTGATTCAAGTTTGTCAGCTAATATATCAAAAAGTGAGTTCTGCCGTGCTTGTGTAACTTTTCTTGGATATATTGTAGAATATGGACAAGTTAAACCTATTGATGCTATGATAAAAACTATTACTGATTCCATGTGCCTACCAGTAAAAAGAAACTGATACGATTTTTATGCATGGTTAGATTCTATAGGAAATTTTATTCTAATTTGTTCATAATTGCTGAACCCCTGACAAATTTCTTAAGTAAGAAGACGAAGTTTCATTGGTCTGAGAAATGTCAGGAGGCTGAAATTATTCCACAATAGAGAAAGAAGTTCTTTTTCTCATTTTTCACTTTAAATTCAAAAGGGAAATATATATTTTGTTAAATTTTTCAAAGCTTGTATTCTTCACTCTTTTCTGTTACTTATTTTAGGAGTATAGACTCGTAACATTCGATTTTAGGAATCATGTATTCCAGCCATAAAATTATGTTTATTACCTCATAGCAGATGCACTATGTGTAACGGTCATATCAACAGTAGTAGTCATGGGTACGGAAGTCACAGAAATTCAAAACGCCTAATTTGACACTACTCGTGTATATAACGGCCTTCGAATTAAATAAACGCCATTTAGAGATGCATGCTATTAAATCAAAAAAGACTTACAGCCATTAATAAGATTCTGAACGTCTCTATGACCTGTCTTACCTCTACTTTAATGGAGAGATACCTAGGGCGATATCCAGTATACAAAACTTGAAAAGTAAATGTTTTGAATAAATAAAACCAAGGTTAATAGATCCACATTTTGCATTTTATCAATTATATCTTAGTATAGACAATGTTAATTAGTTTTAAGTACTATATTCTTTACAAATTTACCGCAGAAAGATACATTCTTTACCGCACGATAATTTCCACT
>JAEAOA010002323.1:527500-767500 GCA_016746295.1 Potamilus streckersoni
ATAATAATAATAATAATAATAATAATAATAATAATAATAATAATAATAATAATAATAATAATAATAATAATAATAACAATAATAATAATAGCAGTAGTAGTATTGTTGTACTTCAATTAATAAATTGTGTCTTATTCCACAGCAGGGATAAGGAACTAGCATTTTTGGGTGATGGATTAACATGGAAGTTATATATAAACAGTCATACATTCAGAATATTTGAATCAATTTTATTCTAATAATTTCTCAAATCTGTTTCATGAAATATGTGGATGACGTTCAATTGTAATTTGATGATGTCTTTCATTATGCTGTAATATCGTAACGAGACATGCATTCCCCAAGTAATAAAATAATGTTACTATTTTCATTATAAAATGATGTTACTGTTTTCATAATAAAACAATGTTACTATTTTCACTATGTCTTCTTTTTTATGAAATGGTTCAGGTCATAATAAATGGTCAATTGGTTTTCTTCGGTGTCTAAATTCAAGTTGCAAACCTCATATTAGTTCGATAGATTCAAGATAGCAGAGGCATGTAATTTATCATTAATTCCACTGTTTGTTCATATAAAATTTAGTTATTCTGTGGGATGATAGCTGGAAGTG
This sequence comes from Potamilus streckersoni, assembly GCA_016746295.1. Taxonomy (NCBI): domain Eukaryota; kingdom Metazoa; phylum Mollusca; class Bivalvia; order Unionida; family Unionidae; genus Potamilus; species Potamilus streckersoni. The sequence continues at coordinate 528,114 of JAEAOA010002323.1, forward strand.
TCAGAATGACCTTCTTTAGACTTGGATAATTCTTTGGGATGACAGATGGAAGATAGTGTGGGCATAATGGCACAATATATTTAAGATAAGTTTCTAAGTACATTATGTGGTGGTCAGTGTGACACGTAGCTATTAAAATTGAAGTATGAGGTTTCCTCGCAATAACATGGCTACTTGTAATGGTTAACCCTTGTTTGGAGACTTAAAAGTCTGCTAGATAACAGTGAGAAAGATATATCAACGTAAGGTCGTATAACGTGAAATGACAAATCTAAGACAAGACAGGGCAGAAAATTTTGGAAAATCTTGAGCCATTTGAAACAGGTGTCACAAAATGATAGTTTTCAGATTATCTTACTTGAAAATTAGTCATGTAAGCAAAACGAGGGGTATGTCTACCCCGAATGCGCGGAGCCCTAGGCTTGTGCCTCGCATGCCTATGCCTTAAAACAATACTGTGGTAGGGGAATTATGTATAACAAAGTCATTTATGTTGATAAGAGTTGTGATAAGTATATTATTTATCTTAAATGATTTTTAGGACGTATGCTGATAATTGATTTTTCTCTAACGGGAAATACCTGTAAATTAAACTCTGATTAGCAAAGTAATGTAGTTAGGACAAGGAGCCCGGTCCATTAATTCGTTTTATAATTGAGATCTGAATTCGTTTCAACCGAGAATCAGTGGTGTTAGCATAAGGAATGTATGTCAACTGACATAGCTAGTAACTTGCAATCAACAGCGGGATGCAATGGTTTATCAAAGAGGTTTAATTATGTTATTGCTCCAGTTAATAGTGTGAGGAGCAGCTAGAAGAAAGAAGGACTAATTTATGGTGCTGACGTACATTAGGTTGCGCATTGATCATATTAGCTCCGTTTTGTTGAATTAAAAATAGACGATCTAAGTTTTAAAAAGCGGGACTATTGTTCGATACGAGAAGGTATAAGTCTGACACGTATTTAGGTTAGTTTATTGTATTCCAATAGTAGGAAGGAAAGCTTCATACCTGTACTGCATAGTGGAAAAGAGCGTATTCAATAATCAAGACAGTTGATGAATAGGAAAATTAATACGGCAGTGCAGACATGTCACCAACAGATACGTGGAAAAGATGCAACCAGTTTATGTTGTATACAAATTTATTTCTGTCAGTCACTCTTATCATATGACAATATTTTGTTTCATTTGGTGTAATAGAATTGCAGACTGAATTTAGCATAAAGTTTTAACTCAATTTCTAAGACCAAGGCGACCAGTCAAATGTCATGTAAACTGTCACAATGCAGACATCGTAGCGAAGTGACGGAGAAATTGTTAAAGCTACGTTAAAAATCTAAATCACACACGCATACACATACACACACTCTATCTGTGGTTGGTATCTTTCGATTGAAAATCACAGGAATATGTAGATATTTTTTGTTGTGGTTAATATTAGAGAGTGATGGGTTGATATAGATAAAATTCGCATCAGATGGCATGAAAACAGGGAGACAAAAATATCCAACAGAATTTATCAATGTGCAAAAATTGCCAGATCAGTATCACGTGACCAATTACATCCAATCAGATTGCAGAATACTTAGTCAATTTATAAAATTATATATATATATATATATATATATATATATATATATATATATATATATATATATATATATATATATATATATATATATATATATATATATATATATACGCCAATTTGATCTCTAGTCTTTTCACCAAACGCTCTTGCGTAGACTACAAAAGTTCTATTTCTTTCTTTCGTTCTTTTTTCTTTCTTTCTTTCTTTCTTCTTTATTCTCTAGTTTTTAGTCATTCTTTTCTATTAAATAATATCTCCTTGTTTCCAACTTTAGTATAATAAATTAATAAACATACAACGATATGAATAGGGTTATGTTTGCAATTCAAATGAAACATAACCAAAGCAAGGAATCATAAAATATTATAATGAATTATTGTTGATTAATGATATGCAATCAACTTTGATATTTATAGGACGATTTTATTTCAGAATTCACCATCCAACAACCGTATTATACCATATTCATCGCTTTCTGGCCCAGACATTCAAGTCGATCTTAATTTGGAATCTTTTGCAAAAAAATAAAATAAATAAGAAATGCTGACATTATTGTGAACCAATCCATTTAAAACATGATATGGTTTGCATATCAGAATTTATCACAAAGTTCAAAATGATTTATGGAATTTGAATATCAAAATAATCAATGAAAATTTAAAAAAAGATAAATCATTATATTCCAATATTGAAATTAATCTAAATGTAAACAGGAACTATCGAATTTTTAAGAAAATGTAAAGGAAAAAATCATCTTCCTTAAGTATAATTAGAAGTATTTAAATTTAGAATTATGCAAAAAAATTGGAGATTTACAGAAGGTGTTTTTTTTTTCCTGGGTAGCAGATTCTCATTTTAAAGGCATATTAATTTTACCTAACATTTTCTTTAATTAGTAATGTATTTGTGATCATTGCAATGCCATCTCAATGGTCATGCAACACAAGGGCCTGATTTCAAATCCACTATGGATAGTCCTAGGTATATCTCTAAGCAAGATTCTTAACATCGTTTGGTTCACCACTATAGCTTTTCATGATCTGAAATGCCGTCAAATCCCCCCCTCACAAAATATGCAAAACAAGTCAATCTGAGACTCCAGGCCTGGTTATTTATTGCAGACTTTGCCAGCGACGATATATCTATTTGTCCATTTTTCTGTCTCTCTGTCTCTGTCTCTCTCTCCCCCTCTGTCTGTCTGTCTGTCTATCTGTCTGTCTCTCTCCCTTTCTGTCTCTCTGTCTCTGTCTCTCTCTGTCTCTGTCTCTTTCTCTGTCTGTCTCTGTCTCTCTGTCTCTGTCTCTGTCTCTCTGTCTGTCTGTGTCTGTCTCTTTCTATCTCTCTCTCTCTCTCTCTCTCTCTCTCTCTCTCTCTCTCTCTCTCTCGGGTTAATCCATTGTATCCTCGTCACATGAAATGTCGTATAATATTAGGCTTAATACTACAGAGAGAGAGAGAGAGAGAGAGAGAGAGAGAGAGAGAGAGAGAGAGAGAGAGAGAGAGAGAGAGAGAGAGAGAGAGAGAGAGAGAGAGAGAGAGAGAGAGATGATCAAACATATTTTTGGTGTTCTCATGAATTATTTTCGTGCTTGAAAACAAACTCCAACTTTTAATTACAGGTAATTTCTTTGCTCCACTGCCAGTTTTCACATGACATTGATGTATAGTACTGCCAACGTAAGGCAGAAATTGAGCGTGAATGAAATGAAAATTTGATCTAGTTGTGTTGTTTCCAAGATATGGTACAATGAAAAACGCCCTTGCCAATAACTTAAAATAGTTTCAAACGTTTTCACAAGCATATTTAAACAAAATCACTGAACTATCAGGTCAAATATTTGATTTGCCTGTCGGTAATAACATAATTGCGTTATAATTATCCATTTTAATGCAAAAAGTTTTCATTCTCATCATTAAAAACAAGCAATATTTCAAAATTGATTTTTGGAGGTTTTGTGCAGCTAAACTTGTCGTTAACTGTGACTATGAGTCTTATAATTTGTGTTCTAAAATATGGTATTTAGCTGATTCTTGTCTCAGTTTCCTAAAGTATAGTAGTTAGCTGATTTTTGTCTCATTGCTCTCAAGTATTGTATTTAGATGATTTTTGTCTCACTTTCCTAACGTATGGCAGTTAGATGATGCATGCCTCAGTTTTCTAAAGTATGGTGTTTACCTGATTCTTGTTTCAGTGCTCTAAAGTATGGTATTTTGATAATTCTTGTCTCAGTTACCTAAAATTTAGCTGATTATAGTAACAGTTTCTAAGGCATGGTATTTAGATTAACAATCAAAGGAATTTAAATATTTCCAGATGACGTAGGACTACGGTATTTTTCTTGTAAAACTACGTTCATTGTTGACCCTCATAAGCAATGAGAGTCAGATACAATTTATATCTAAGCAACAAGTTTAACGTTTAGTTCAGACTCACCCCCCGTGAAGCGTCCTATTCATAAGATAAACGTTTAATGCAGAAATCCCCCAGTGAAGCGTCCTAAGAAATGATGAAAGTTTAGCACAGACCCCCCCTCCATGAAGCGTCTTAATCAAAAGATGAATGTTTAGTACATAAGCACCCAGTGAAGCGTCTTAATCGTAAGATGACTATTTGGTACAGACCCCCACCAGTGTAGAGTCCTATTCAAACGATGAACGTTTAGCACAGAACCTCCCAGTGATGCGCCCTAATCATAAGTTGAACGTTTAGTACAGAAACTTCTCAGTGAAGCGTCCTAATCATAAGATGAACATTTTGTACAGAAACCCCGCAGTGAATCGTCATAATCAATAGATAAACGTTTAGTACAGAACTTCGCAGTGAAGCGTCCTAAGCAAAAGGTGAACTTTTTTTTACAGAACCCCTCCCTCCCCCAGTGCAGAGTCCTAATAATAAGATGAATGTTTAGTTCATAACCCTTGCAGTGAATCGTCCTAATCACATGACGAACTTTAGTGCAGAAATCCCCAGTGAAGCGTCTTAATCATAAGATGAACGTTTAGTACCGCCCCCCCTGCCCCCAGTTAAGTGTCCAAATCATAAGATGAACGTTTAGTACCGCCCCCAGTTAAGTGTCTTAATCATAAGATGAACGTTTAGTACCGCCACCAGTTAAGTGTCCAAATCATAAGATGAACGTTTAGTACCGCCCCCAGTTAAGTGTCCAAATCATAAGATGAACGTTTAGTACCGCCCCCAGTTAAGTGTCCAAATCATAAGATGAACGTTTAGTACAGACTTCCTTCCCCGGCCCCAGTTAAGCGTTAATAAGATGAATGTTTAGCTCATAACCCCTGCAGTGAATCGTCCTAATCACATGACGAAATTAAGGGCAGAAATGCCCAGTTAAGCGTTTTAATCATAAGATGAGCGGTTCGTTTGAAGAACAAAACGCCAATTTAATTATCATCGGCAAAGTCAACGGTATATCTTATGTAATTTCACTTACACACAGAGTATTTATTTTCTTTGCTAGTTCGATATTATGTGTCAAGGAATTTTTACTTTGAACATATTTGCATAAGAAGAAAAATTACATTATTCCATTGGACATTTCGATCAGATTGCTAATTTCGCAAGTTTCTTTTATTCACAGTATATACTTAGAGACGTGCAGATCAAATTGTCTTTAAAAGTCTGTAACATTCTGTATATGTATGTATGTATGTATGTATGTATGTATGTATGTATGTATGTATGTATGTATGTATGTATGTATGTATGTATGTATGTATGTATGTATGTATGTATGTATGTATGTATGTATGTATGTATGTATGTATGTATGTATGTATGTATGTTTATTAGCTGTCTAATAGCTGTATAAGCCGTTACACGTACTAAACATGGTAACGGTATAAGCCGTTACACGTAGTACACGTAGAGTACACATGGTAACGATATAAGCCGTTACACGCAGTACACGTAGTAGTACACATGGTAACGGTTGAAGTGTAGGCTATATATTAGCTTATGTTGCTGTGGGCTGAACGCGATTTTCAGCATATGATATGCTATACATGACTGCCATTACTAACGACAGATAAAGAACAAGGAAAATCTCGTGAAAGAACCGCCGTCCTACTTGAAGCTGCAGGCAAGCTTTCTTGCACACCCATAAATGATTAACCCGAGACTCGCACATACGATGACTGAGGTGAGATGGTAGTGATTAACAAATGCGAACGCTTTACATCAATTACCCCCCCATCGATCCCTGTAGTGGTCATAGTGGTGGTATTAGTAGTCGTGGTAGTATTAGCAGCAGTAGTATTACAACATCTATGAGCTCTGGTGGTAGTAGTAGTAGTAGTAAAGGTAGTAGCAGTAGTTGTTGTAGTAGTAGTACCAGCAGTAGTAGTAGAATTCGTAGTAGTAGTAGTAGTAGTAGTAGTAGTAGTAGTATCATCATCAGCCGCAGCAGTGTTAGTAGTAGTAGCAGTACCAGCAGTAGCGGTAGTATTACTACTCCTAGAAGCTCTAGTCGTAATATAAGTAGTAGTAGTTGTAGTAGTAGAAGTAGTATTATTACTACATTTAGAAGCACGGGTAGTAATAGTAGCATAAGTAGTAGTACTTTTAGTAGAAGATTTATAAGTAGTAGTAGTTGTAGCAGCAGCAGCATAGCAATAGTAATATTGACAGAATACGTGAGGATTTCATTAAAATGGCACAAATGACTTGAATGAAATTAATGACGTATAAGAACCTAATTAGTTATTCTTAATAATCTATGCTTTAATCCTAATGATCTACGATTTGATCCTAATAATCTACGATTTAATCCTAATGATCTACGATTTAATCCTAATGACCCATCTTCTCCTTAAGTAAAGAACATGTATCATATGTCATTTTGATTTTTGAAAGCTTTACCAAAAATATATGTAGTCGTTAAAGACAATGTTGCAAATTATTTTTGTTCTAACACACGTGCATCCAAAATCGAATTAAACATATTTTAAGATGTACAAGTGATAGCAAATGTAAGTAAGCAGACTCCTGCGACACAGGTATTTCATTCGCCTCTATTTCTTCCTTCTGAAGATTAATATCATAATCGGGAAAAGTATACGTGTTTGATCGGAATACTTACGTATATAAATCATCAATAAGAACACATATAAACTAGAATATGAGTTTGTATATTTTATTGACATGGTCCTTTTTAGACTGTACTGTTCCAGCGTTACCCGATTAGGAATGGCTCAAAACTTTACGAAACTTCCAGTCGAAGTTGATCACATATCATACAGACTAGACATTATTTTCAGATCTAGTTTACAAAGAGCCAACTCGCCATAAGCTGTTGGGTAAAATGAACATTACGCAATTCCCGCCAGTACATCTATATTTCTATCACATAATGCCATTACACCTGTTCTTTGTCTGTCGTCTTTGCTAGAAAATAAATCGCCGAACAGTAGTTTAAAAATTTCCAATGTTCTTTTTTATTTTCTTCAGAACTCTAACAAAGGTCGTGTACATAAAATGTGATCATTGTCCTCTACCTTTTGCAGTTGTTTTTTGTTTTTTTTAGAAGAGCTCACGGCTGCTACTGACACATCTGGTTTCATTGGGCCTACGATATATCATCTAAACGTCAGACCAGGTTTTTCTGTTTTCACGACAGACCATATAAATTAATTAAGACGTAGTTCTGACAGTAATTACCAATCTTCATGAAAGAGTTTCGTCACAAGAAAGGTCCTAAATGTTGGCTTTAGTTTGGAATCAGACTCCATTCTTCAGTTGTCAGATTCAATATAGGCTCGGTGCATTGAAAGATTATATTTACTCATCAATGCATGTATCATAATGTTAGTTTGAGTCATCCTTATTTTAAAAAACTTTATTTACCTTCTTTGTGATGTCCGACTTCAAATGGACGTGATAGCCTAAGTTGAGTACCAATAAGGAAGTTCAACCCGTGAGCTGTAAGGATTCGTGTGTTTGTACACCCCCCAAAAAACAAGTTTTAAAATATATTGAAAATCTTACTTTCAAAAATAGAGCGGAAATAAATTGAGAGTCCCATCACTATGCTTCATTAAACTCTTATCCTTATCTTTATATTCCCTCCGACATCAATGGATACACCTTCCATTCTGCTTTAGTTCTGTTGATGTATTTCGCATTAAATGTATCTGAATCCAATCGGTAAGAGTGTTTTGACTACATTCAAGGATCTTCATACATTACAATTGGAGTCCTTCACCTCCACGTCGTATTTGTCTTTCATTGTACAACACAATGTGTCCGGTCGACTTGGCATAAATATTGTTTGTTCCGCTATAATAGTAAATACATATGTACACAGCATACAGTAACCTCAGCATATTTGACCGATGGAATAACTCAGAACCATATTCTTTTAAAAAATATAATAAATCATCATTTTGCTTTATACATGTATTCTTAATTTTCTCATGCAATCATTGTATGATCCAAGGGAGTATATACACACCCAAGAAGTAACACTGTAACCTAAAATATTAAATTGTACATAATAATGCAGAATATGTATAATATCAACAACAGTTAACCCGTCAACAGTTATCAAACCCGTCTACAGTTATCAAACCCGTCAACAGTCACTAAGCTCAATCCTATAACACATTAAATTTGAAGAATTATCTAATAAAACAGTATATATCTCATTACATTCTTAGAAACAAGGAATCTCATTACATAAAAATTTCCTTGTGACTCATACAGAGGTTGATGCTAAGATAAAGATAAATTTATGAAATTAAAATTCATTTACTTTCACGAATATAACGTTTGAAAATTTAAACCAGCTGGGACGTAATTTTGTACTTTTAGAATGTCGATAATTCTAACCAAATATCCGTGTGAGTCTTCTTGCGAACTGAAACACGAGAGAGAGAGAGAGAGAGAGAGAGAGAGAGAGAGAGAGAGAGAGAGAGAGAGAGAGAGAGAGAGAGAGAGAGAGAGAGAGAGAGAGAGAGATCAAAACTTTTACGCATTGCTTACAGCGTGATATGTACATTGATTGCGTAGTTTATATTGAAAGACGAATGGTAGACAAAATGATAACTACATAAATCATAAAACTATCGATATCAGGACTAAATAATGGTTAAAGATGGCATTGTTTCTTCAAGAACTACATGATTCAAGTATACATAGATAATTTTCTGTTTCGAGTTTACCTGAACAATTTTATGAAATAGAGTATACATGGATACTTTCCTGGGTCAATTATACATGGACAATTTTATGAAACAGAGTATATATAGATAATTTCATAAGTCTAGTATAAATGGATAATCTCATGGGTCACAGTATACATAGATATTTTTTGAGTCAGGTATACATGGACAATTTCATGAGAAAGATTATACATGGATAATTTCCTGTTTCTTGTATCGATGGATAATTTCAATATTCAAAGTATCTATGGATGACTTCACGTGTCATGGTGTAAAATTTATCACAATATAAAATTTACTTCGTGACATCATCGTAGATCATAATTTACTATGTGACGCTATGGCTACTAATTTATTCTGTGACGCCATAATAGATTAAGATTTAGTCTGTGATGCCGTAGTAGACTATAGTTTACTCTGTGAAGCTTTACTCTGTTATGCCATAGTAAATTAGTGTTTCTCTGTGACGCTATAGTAAATCATGATTTCTTCTGCCACGCTATGGATCAAGATTTTCTCTGTGACATCATAGATGATGATTTACTCTTTGACACCATAGCAATCATGATATAGTCTGTGACGTCATACTAATCAAGATTGACTCTGTGACGCCATAGAGCAAGATTTACTCTGTGACACCATAATAAGCAAGATAAGATTCACTTGATTAAAGTGTCATACATGAGTCCACCCTTGTTCTTCATATTGTACTTTGAAGTTATTCTTTAAAGAAATAAAACTATAAATAAAACTATAAATGACCCAACTGCATTCACCTTCATAACATAACTTCACGCACGTCACTTTCTTTTACTAATGTCATTACTAGCCAATTTTCCCATCAATTTAAGCACTGTAACAAACTCTATTAAGGGGTTTGACGACAAAAGTAAAATTTTACAGCATTCTGCGGCAATATATTTTGCACTGCACGAAAAGTCAAAGCATGAATGCTGCACTGTGTATGAATATGGATTGCACTCTGGTGGACAAGTAAAAATACAAATGACAAGAGAATTGTGTTATGATGATCACTTTAAACACATTAGGAAACTAGGAGCGAAATATTTTAGCAATAGTTGCAACTCCCATTCAACAGATTGGAGAGAGAGAGAGAGAGAGAGAGAGAGAGAGAGAGAGAGAGAGACTGAATGAATGATTTGAGCATTATGGCTAACCTAATCGGTGGAGAGCTCGCACTGTTCTATTTATAACTTATACTTTGTTCCATCCAACAATCCGTAATAGTTTACAAAATGTTCATAGTTCTTACGCACTTGTCCATGCGGGATGATAATGTTTTTTTTTTTTATTAGATCTTCCAGGTGAAACAATGGACATCAACAAAAAGCGACCCCTCCGGTATTTTTTTGAGTTCATTTATACAGTTTACACGTTTTGTCTATATATCAACTTAGTGGGTAAACTGCCGTGCATATCCACATGGAAGTCGAGAATATACCACATTTGAAATTAAAACCAGTTGCACAGTAGGTGGTACTCTATAGCCGTCCATAATTTAATATGATATACATGTGTGTCACGTTGCAAATTAGAGACTCAATAAGAGGACGAGTGGGAAGAGGCAGGGGATGGTGTGTAGAATGGTTGTTAGAAGGAATGCCAGGCAGGGTATGGTGTGTAGAGTGATTGTTAGAAGGAATGCCAGGCAGGGGATGGTGTGAAGAGTGGTTGTTAGAAGGAATGCCAGGCAGGGGATGGTGTGTAGTGTGGTTGTTAGAAGGAATGCCAGGTAGGGTATGGTGTGCAGAGTGGTTGCTAGAAGGAATGCCAGGCATGGGATGGCGTGAAGAGTGGTTGTTAGAAGGAATGCTAGGCAGGGGATGGTGTGTAGAGTGGTTGTTAAAAGGAATGCAAGGCAGGGGATGGTGTGAAGAGTGGTTGTTAGAAGGAATGCCAGGCAGGGTATGGTGTGTAGAAAGCTTGTTAGAAAGAATGCCAGGCAGGGGATGGTGTGTACAGTGGTTGTTACAAGGAATGCCAGGCAGGGTATGGTGTGAAGAGTGGTTGTTAGAAGGAATTCCATGCAGGGAATGGAGTGTAGAGTGGTTGTTAGAAGAAATACCAGGCAGGGGATGGTGTGTAGAGTGTTAGTTAGAAGGAATGCCAAGCAGGGTGTGGTGTGTAGAGCGGGTGATAGAAGGAATGCCAGACAGGATATGCTGTGGAAAGTGGTTGTTTGAAGGAATACTAGACAGGGTGTAGTGTGAATAGTGGCAGTTAGAATGGATTCCATACAAGTGGTAGGTGACGAGTGGATGTTAGAATGAATTCCAGACAGGGGGTAGTGTGAAGAGTGGCTGTTAGAATGAATTCCAGACAGGGGGTAGTGTGAAGAGTGGCTCTTAGAATGGATTCCATACAAGTGGTAGGTGACGAGTGGATGTTAGAATGAATTCCAGACAGGGGGTAGTGTAAAGAGTGGCTGTTAGAATGAATTCCAGACAGGGGGAGTATGAAGAGTAATTGTTAGAATGAATTCCAGACAAGGGGAAGTGTGAAGAGTGGCTGTTAGAATGAATTCCAGACAAGCGGTTGTGTGAAGAGTGGCTGTTAGAATTAATTCCAGACAGGGGTTAGTTTTAAGAGTGGCTGTTAAAATGAATTCCAGACAGGAGGTATTGTGAAGAGTTGTTGTTAGAATGAATTCCAGAGTTAGAATAGTGTGAGGAGTAGCTGTTAGAATGAATTCCAGAAAAGGGGTAGTTTGAGGAGTGGCTGTTAGAATGAATTCCAGAGAAGGGGTAGTGTGAAGAGTGGCTGTTAGAATGAATTCCAGACAGGGGGTAGTGTGAAGAGTGGCTGTTAGAATGAATTCCAGACAGGGAGTAGTGTGAAGAGTGGCTGTTAGAATGAAATCCAGGCAGGGGGTAGTGCTTAGAGTGGCTGTTAGAATAAATTTTAGACAGGGTGTAGTGTGAAGAGTGGCTGTTACAATGAATACCAGACAGGAGGTGTTGTGAAGAGTGGCTGTTAGAATGAATTCCAGACAGAGGGTAGTGTGAGGAGTAGCTGTTAGAATGAATTCCAGACAGGGGGTGGTGTGAAGAGTGGCTGATAGAATGAATTCCATAGAGGAGGTTGTGTGAAGAGTGGCTGTTAGAATTAATTCCAGACAGGGGTTTTTGTGAAGAGTGGCTGTTACACTGAATTCTAGAAAGGAGATGATGTGAAGATTGGCTGTTAGAATGAATTGCAGACAGAGAGTAGTGTGTCGAGTGGCTGTTAGAATGAATTCCAGACAGGAGATGGTGTGAGAGTGGCTGTTAGAATGAATTCCAGACACGGGGTATTGTGATGAGTGGCTGTTAGAATGAATTCCAGACAGGGGGTAGTGTGAAGAGTGGCTGTTAGAATGAATTCCAGACAGGAGGTGGTGTGAAGAGTGGCTGATAGAATGAATTCCAGACAGGAGTTGGTGTGAAGAGTGGCTGTTAGAATTAATTCCAGACAGGGGTTATTGTGAAGAGTGGCTGTTACACTGAATTCTAGAAAGGAGGTGATGTGAAGATTGGCTGTTAGAATGAATTCCAGACAGAGAGTAGTGTGTCGAGTGGCTGTTAGAATGAATTCCAGACAGGGGGTAGTTTGAAGAGTGGCTGTTAGAATGAATTCCAGACAGGAGGTGGTGTGAGAGTGGCTGTTAGAATGAATTGCAGACAAGGGGTATTGTGATGAGTGGCTGTTAGAATGAATTCCAGACAGGGGGTAGTGTGAAGAGTGGCTGTTAGAATGAATTTCAGACAGGAGGTGGTGTGAGAGTGGCTATTAGAATGAATTCCAGACAGAGGGTAGTGTGATGAGTGGTTGTTATAATGAATTCCAGACAGGGGTAGTGTGGATAGTGGCTGTTAGAATGAATTCCAGACAGGATGGGGTGTGAAGAGTGGCTGTTAGAATGAATTCCAGACAGGATGTGGTGTGAAGAGTGGCTGTTAGAATGAATTCCAGACAGGATGTGGTGTGAAGAGTGGCTGTTAGAATGAATTCCAGACAGGGAGTAGTGTTTAGAGTGGCTGTTAGAATGAATTCCAGACAGGAGGTTGTGTGTAGAGTGGCTGTTATAATGAATTCCAGACAGAGGTTATTGTGAAGAGTTGTTGTTAGAATGAATTCCAGACAGAGGGTAGTGTGAGGAGTAGCTGTTAGAATGAATTCCAGACAGGGAGTAGTGTTTAGAGTTGGTTTTAGAATGAATTCCAGACATTGGGTGATGTGAAGAGTGGCTGTTAGAATGAATTCCAGACAGGGTGTAGTGTGAAGAGTGGCTGTTATAATGAATTCAAGAGAGGAGGTGGTGTGAAGTGTGGCTCCTAGAATGAATTCCAAACGGGGGATAGTATGAAGAGTGGTTGTTAGGATGAATTTCAGACAGGAGGTGGTTGTAAGAGTGGCTGTTAAAATGAATTCCAGACAGGGAGTAGTGTGAAGAGAGGCTGTTAGAATGAATTCCAGACAGGAAGTAGTGTGAAGAGAGGCTATTAGAATGAATTCCAGAGTTACAACAAGATTTTATCCTTTACTATATAGCTGATGTGGTAAATAAATTGCATACAAAATAATATGCAGGGTATGAACCTAAGCTTGTAAAGATATCATTTAAGAACCATGAAATGCGTTGAAAGTCATGTCATTTATTTAGTTACCAAGATGGCGGAGAGCATCCATATCGTTACATAATTTCAATAGCCGTCTTATAGAATTTATCATTCTTTTCGAGCGAACTTTACTAGGACGCGAGACATAGCATATAACTTCAGATGTCGTTGGCACACTGTGTTCGATCACGTTTTTTTAGTTAAAATTTTCTTTTATTTGCTAAAAATTACTAAACAGCTTGACTAAGTCTATCCGTACCTGATATGTTATACAACCAAGATTATTCGAGCACGGACGCTTCTACCTTTGACCTTGTGGTTAGAGTCATATATTATAGAAAATTTGCAGTAATGTTTTGATTAAATTTGCACTGTTTTGATTAAAGGTTTCTTCATTTGCTGGGATAAGACGATACTAGTTAACACAATTAATTTGCCTGCTTGCTCCATAGACCTTGTTGTTTACATTGTTGTCATTTTATGTGTACATCGTATGGAATTTTTTTTCCCATGTGGAAAAAGTTCATTAGCATGAAGCTAAGACGATCGTGAGGTTAATTAAGATCACACGTGCTTTTGCAATTCTTTAATCGTTTGTTCGACATTCTGACCTCGGATATCCTGAACACGATGTTGATTATCAATGCCAAAGTTGTTAATTATACATGTTTCTGAGGGCCAGTCTATTTGCTTTATTTCTAAAGAACTTTTTTTTTGCTCTTAAAATAGAATAAAATAAAAGTCTTGTAGCATTGTATTAAGTTATCGTAGTTTCTGTGATAAATGACTTTCTATGCTACTCTACCACCGTCTATACTTTACAAAAGTTCAGATTCCACTCACCATCGCGGGAAGAAAGCATATTTATCACGTGAAAGGGAGGACACCAGCTAAAGGTCATTTCACCAGGCCTGTCGTCGGTACCAGATTAGGCATAAGCTAAACAAGCTACAGCTTAGGGCCTCAATGTCTGAACTCAGTCTGAAGTGTCCTCTCAAATTTATTTTATACCAAATATGGCTTTTATAGCTTCCCATAGGTTAGAGCCTCGCTTTGTCTAAATCCGGCACTGCTTGTCGTAATCACATTTTTGCGGTTTGGTTTATAATGTTTACATTTTTGGTTGCTTTATTTACAAACTGAGCAACTGCAAAATTCTAGCCCCTAAAAATGGGTTTATTATCTACTTTGACGCCATTTGTTAATATTGTTATGCTTAATGAGATATTATTTTCTCATATTTGCTTGCCTTTTTAAATATTGCTACCAAACCAAGAGGCCGATCTGTGTTAATTCTTCCATCTAACTCTCCTAAATGCCTCCATTTCCTTCGCTGAAATGCTGGGGAAATTGTATTACTCCTTACCTGTTTATTTGTGGTGGTTATTTTCTAATCTAAACTGTAAAAAAGACCGTAAACCGTTCAATATGATTGGGAATCGGGCTAGGGATATTCGTGATGGAGCAGGAAATATTGAAATGAAAAGGCAGAAGATAGGAGTGTGGGAAACGTTTATCACTTTATATTTCCCATCTTTTGAAAGGAGCTGCGACCAGTTTTTATGTACAAATTTAATGCTGCTATCAATGACCTATTACAAAAAAAATACAAAAAAAAAAAACAAAAACAAGTGAGGTCAGAAAGATCGATATTTCTAGATACTTATATTAAAGCAAAGCATAGGAATATTATTCACTTGACCAGAGATTTCAATGGTAGTCCATAGCAGAAGAAGTTTATGCACCCCAACCACAAATTTATACCTGCAATTTTCATTTCCGAAGGTCATTTTTGACACATGTGATGCTCACAGTGCAAATACAAGCCATTTTCCTAGATTATAATTCTGCAAAACAGTGTGTACTAAACAGGCTAATGCACACCTGAAAATAGTATCGAAGCCGTTTTTGAGATATTCTACTTGCCCGAAACCCACATATTTACTGTTATGGAAGGCTAGCTCGTCTTCCTAACTGACTATTGGTATTTCACTATCAAAATACTGCATCGTAATTAAGGACAATGTAAATGCCTGACATCAATTTTAATAACAACACAAACCCAAAATACCTAGTTCACAAAACTATTCATATAATTAATTATTAAACAATAATAACTAAGAAAAAAGTCACACCATAGCCTTAAGTTAAGAAATTTGCCAGGGGCCAGTTTACAAAACTGGACCTTGCATGCCACCTAACGAGGATTGTTGTGGTTTTAGGTTCCCTTGTGAACACGGAAAACTCCATTACAACCCAAGTTCTGTCATTGCGCAAGTGCATTTGATCGCAATATGAAATACATGGACGAAATGGTAAGTGTGTGAACTTCAGTGAAACAGATTGACGACTTTGTCGCAATGTGAACTTCAGTGAAACAGATCGACGACTTTGTCGCAATGTGAACTTCAGTGAAACAGATCGACGACTTTGTCGCAATGTGAACTTCAGTGAAACAGATAGACGACTTTGTCGCAATGTGAGCTTAGTGAAACAGATCAACGACTTTGTCGCAATGTGAACTTCAGTGAAACAAATCGACGACTTTATCGCAGTGTGAACTTCAGCGAAATAAATCGAAGACTTTGTTGCAATGTGAACTTCAGTGAAGCAAATCAACGACTTTGTTGCAATGTGAACGTCAGTGAAACAAATGGACGACTTTATCGCAATGTGATCTTCAGGAAAACAAATCGACGTATGCAATGCGACAAGAAGCAGCAACAGTTTGCTTTAGGAACGTCTAATTAATGAAATAACGGTGCCCATCTAAAGGGCACGCAATGATAATTGCTTGCAAAGTATGTTAATGCAGTTTTTGCGCGTTGTAGAGATTGCAAATATCCAGACAATTCAAATTTGCACATTTTCGAAAGCAAGTTTCCTTTTCAGGTTACTGTGTGCATGTTCACAGAGATATTTGATCTCCACAGAACTTAAGGCATTATCTATAACATTATTGCTTTTTTTGTCTTTACTTCTTAACACCAGACAGATGTGCCACACTATAGGAAATGTTTGTTATTTTGACCTCGAGAATCTTAGATAATAAACGAAATAGTAGAAGCGACTTTAAATTAAACAAATATTACCAAACGTACCAATGAACAGGCAAATGTTGAAAAAGAAATGTTGATGTTTTGTACAAATGTCTACAACTTTAAATATGCCACCAAACATGATGATGGCCATTTTTTTCCTAATATTTAATTTAACAAGTTTTACGGTATAATTGGTATCCAGTTCACATTCTTAACACCTACAAGTGAAAAGAATATAATGCGATTTAATGTAAGGACATTTCAATGTAATTTCCGTTGGGTAGGCAACTGATATGACTGCAGTACAGAATTTTAGCATATGTCTTGCCTTCATCTCCAAAAGCCTCTAAACACCACATAATGCTCTTAATAGAAGGGTGAGCGAACTGGGATATTTTACATTTTATACGATTAATTAATTTGATGGAAGAAATATCGATTCATTCTGCTATTAAGTCGTATGTTAATTTGTTCACCCATTATTGGTTCAACTTTTTAATGTGATCTTTCTGTTTTTTATTTGTAAACTATTTCTAAAATTTAACGAAGACATAAAAACATCAACCAAACAGGGGCATGTGCAATTATTGAAATCATAATTATAAATCAATATCTATAATAAACTATTTAGTTCCTTCCTGTATGTTGAAATTTACAGTTTGGAATTTATCTTAGACTGCGGTGGGTTTTGACGTTCCAGTGACTTGCCAAACAGGTGTCTTTCATTGCCCCTAATTGCGCTGGTCATAGTAAGTACGCTAGTAACTCTGTCTGAACCCGTTAGCTATCTGGCTGAAATGTGATCACAAACTAATATCTAGTAATTGTTTAGGGTTTTATGGATATTTTGTCGAGTGTTTTATGGACAGTTTGCCACATTTTATAATAAATGTTCTTTCCTCAAGATATTTCTTTCAAGAAAATATGCCCTGGTTAAAGATGAAGGTAGGAAACTAATTTTATCTTTACCATTAACACGAAAATGTAGATCTTTTTTAATCCACATTTTTTATTATATTTTTTTCTAAAACTTGGCACGGGTTGTGTTTGGTAGCTAAGTGCTTAATGCAAACTTTAAACCTTTGTACGAAAATGTTATTTTAAGTTGTAATGTAACGACAAGGAACTGGTAATGGACATTTTGTACCTTTGTACTGTCAAATATGTGGTTGTGATGATATGAGATCTCCCTTCTTTAGGTTTTATTTTAATTATTTTTTTAGACGATAGACTACGATTTTATTGCCCTAATCGAGTAAACAACAAAACAAAATTTGAAATTAAGCAGATATTTGAGCAGAGATGTGGAACAGAACAGCCCGAAACTCGGCATGCAAATATAACAATTTAATCAATTACAAAAACAAAAGGAAATTGAACATGAGATAGATTTATTCACTTTACCCTACAAATGGAGATAATTGCACAATTTATGTCAATTCAATTAGTCGTTCCTTTAAACCGATATAACAAATTTGATCATACTTTGAACTTACCGGCATGCCAGCGTCACCTTGCTGCTTCCTGTCTTTTTCATATCACAGTTGGTGATATGAAGGCGGTACTGTATTTCTTTCCTTCTCTCTATTTCCAGGTTTCTGTTGTTAGCATATTTTCATCTATGTATGTCTTAAGAGAATACATTCTCATACAAAGTAATATAAGTTCGTCTTAGTTTATGATATGATATTTCAAATTATTCTAGCTGCGCTTTTTGTTAAACATATGGTCTTCAACTGCGTAATAAAAAAAAACAACTGCATCAAATTTGTAAAACGTAACATTTAAGTTAATTCTTTAAATTATAAAATGAAAATGCAAGAACTTGCAAAATTTCGAATTGATACCACAAATTATCCTAAAAGGTTTTATCACAAACCCATAATAATTGGTTGTGCTGAATGAATTCCAGGTCTTGAATGTGCTGATGTACCAATAATCCGTGAATATTCTGAAGTAACAACAGCCTTTGATATATCACACTGGCAATGTCCGAAACTCCATTTAGTGCATTAATCGTAATAGTATTGTAAACAACTAATCATTTTTAATTTTTTACATCAATTATCCATGATTTTGGCATGCAAGTCAGTGTTGTGTTCTGGTTAAGCAAAAAGTATTCTTTTTCCTTCGAGTTATAATTTTTAACAAAATAGCAAACAAAGATGACTCTCTAAACGCTCGTTCGCGGCAAGAAATAACGCAAATAAATGCCTAAAAATAGAATAAAGAATCTTTTCAAAAGAAATTTGCAGATTGAATGATATTGTCTAATATAGTTCGAATACAAGCAAGCAGAAGTAACGGTATGATTATGCGTACAAGCGATAGACATAGAAGTCTACTTTTATATTTGAAATAAACTGAAAGGAATTTTACATATGATTAAAATAGGAACCGATTCTATTACTCTCTTGGTGCGAACATTCACAAGAATATTTTCTGATCTGGCCTTCAAGAAAAGAATACAAAATAATATAAATACGCTTGCGAAAAAGCAAAAACTCAAAGTATTGACTAGTTCATCAAATGAAGAGAGAGAGAGAGAGAGAGAGAGAGAGAGAGAGAGAGAGAGAGAGAGAGAGAGAGAGAGAGAGAGAGAGAGAGAGAGAGAGAGAGAGAGAGAGAGAGAGAGGCTACTTAGTTTGAAGTTATATTTGTTACGAAAAGTGTTCTGTTTTTCCATGAAGTAAACTGGCACTGTTTTAGATCCTCATGTGTGGTTGGACTGACGCACATTTCTTGCAAAATAACCTGCAAGACTGATTATTTTTATCGGATAAGTTCATTGTATCCAGTTCTGACACGAAATGGATCACATCAATTCCACGTTCCACGCCACTAGTCTTAATCTTCTGTTGCTGTGAGCTTTGAAAATAAACAATCTCTACATCAGAATCAAATATCAGAAACAAAATTCCATCATAGAAACGTTTGCATACTTCTCTGCTGGATCCGTGCCTATAATAGAGAGTTCAATGATTAGTTTACCGTGGGAGATTTGGCTGGTGCCAGCCAGTGTCATAGCAGACATATTTAACCGGTGCAAGTTTCGTTTTTACATGAGTCAAAGCTAACATTGTCAGAAAATTCAGATTTTGCCACATGTGTTTCCTTGACGAGGATTTTAGGATAAAATATATAAACCGTCATCAGGTGTGTCTTCCGTACGTAGTTGGTATGAAATTTCGTCAAACGTCTTGTACCGGGCTGCTGTAATTATGTATTAGCACTATCACCGACGAATGGGGGAAAATAGTAATTGATGAGGGAGCTTATTTTACGAAGTGTTTCTCATAAAGTAATGCCGATAGGACTAAAACCTCGAAATTTTAATCAGCCAGTTTATCAGCTCTCTCTCTCTCTCTCTCTCTCTCTCTCTCTCTCTCTCTCTCTCTCTCTCTCTCTCTCTCTCTCTCTCTCTCTCTCTCTCTCTCTCTCTTATGTGACCTAATAAGACCTAATAATGTGTCCTTATAACGTATCCTTACCTTAAACATTTATGGCCTGTTTTTCTGTTTCTAATTTTGGGGTGTTTGTTTTATTTTTATTATTGTAATCATAATATTAGATATGGTTTTTCAAATTCTTTTTAAGTGTTGTCAAAATGTTGCAGAGCGCTTAGAGCTTCTAAAGGTTATGCACTATATAAAGTCTTCGTTATTGTTGTTGTTATTATTATTATTATTATTATTATTATTATTATTATTATTATTATTATTATTGTATTATTATTATTATTTTTATTATTATTATTATTATTATTATTATTATTATTATTATTATTATTATTATTATTATTATTATTATTATTATTATATACATATCAGTGTGTTGTTAACGTACTTTGCTAAGTTAAGACATGCTTTGATGTGCATCAAGAAATATAAAGTAAATGGTAACGTAGAAAAAGTACTATTACTTTTAAGATGTGACACGCTTTTCTTCCGATGAATTTTTCAAGATCTTCAAAATAAAATTGTTTACTTATTCATTTTGTTAAATATTAAGACCATACATTTCATAAATCCTACATCAGATACGTAAACTCTATTTATGTGAGACAGTAGTAAATTATAAAAGTTATCGACAAAACCATCTAACGTTGCTGACGCAAATTACTGGTACCTATCTATCAAGCAAATTAATTGTAGGTACCAATCAAATTAGTGGTACCTATGAATCTAATTAATGGGACTTAACAGCCTAATTAATGATCAATATCGTTACTGATACCAATAAAGATAAGTATTAGGTAGAGTTATTAATTCAAATTATTATTCACTGGAATTTCAAAGTATTTTGAAATAAAACATTAATTTAAAATTATATTGAATTCAGACAAGAATATTTTGGATTATATGACTGAGATACATTAAAAGAATGTTAGCATATCGCCACATTCCGGTTCAATATCATATTAACATGATGCGGGACTACAGGCACATCAACACCTTCAACATAGGAATTGATTGGCATAACACTGAAATGTAATTGGAACTTCGTACATTTTGACTTGACTTTGACGCTTAGGACTATTTTGGTATTTTATTTGCAATACTGCAAGTTGTTTTCAAATTTTCAATTTACATATTGTAGAGAAATATTGTTGGATTTTACAAAGGTAATCATTTTTGCTTTTTTTCTATTACCGTTTTTAGTTTAAGACCAAAGAGTCGTGACACATTGAATGTGAAAATAACAGCAGACTTGTCCAGTGATTATCGCACATGATTTTATTGATCAGTCTTGATGACAACCTCATAATTACATCTTTGTGCCAAAAAAAAGACAAGTTTGTCCCGTTGTCTAGAAACGTATTCGGTCCTAATCTTTATAAGTGCACATTGTTTGACAGTCTGGAGAATTAGTTTTATATGCCATGGTTGTAAAGAAACCTGATAGCTTTGTTGTATTAAAATAAATTGTGCTTAATTAACTAGTAAGAAGTGACCTTTGCATATTCATTACAGGTATTTATATATTTTGTATAAGTATGTGCGTGCTTGGGTGCGTCCTTGGGTGCGCGCTTGCTAGTCTACAGCAAAGTAATAATTCCTCAGTATTTTTATTAATATAAATCATTATCGCTGACACATCAATTCGTATTTGTATCTACAAGAAACGAGACATAGTTCTGGTCACATTTCTAGTTGTCTTCGATTAGAAATTGTGTTTACCACATTATGTATTCTAATTATAACTACGACTTTATTTTTTAACATTATAATTCCAATTTTTATAAACTGAATGCATTTTATGCAATTTGATTGGATGTAAATGGTCACGTGATTCTGATCTGGATTTTTTTTCACATGGATAAATTCTGCGGGCTACTTTTGTCTCCCGATTTCCATATCATTCGATGTGAAGTTATATATATATATATATATATATATATATATATATATATATATATATATATATATATATATATATATATATATATATATATATATATATTAACCCATTACTCCAAAATAATGAAAACAAGAAACAAATCCACCCACTTCTGTTATTTCCAATTAAATCATGCCAACTACAGATATAAATGGACCATTATAAGTTAAAACAATGTAGCTGCACAAACCTTGATGCACTCCACCACTCATCCCTTTTGCCTACGAAGGTATGTAGTAAGCTTTACAAGACAATCTTTGAAAATTATTGCATTTCTCCTCGACATCATGTTACAACAGCGGTTACTAACGGTCAGGGTCATATGTCAAACAAGTGCTCTCACTACAAATGGACACGATTTTGCTTTTAAAAGATTGAAATGCGTAGAAAATAAAAATAACATAGCTATAACAACACGTGCCATATACAAGCGTCAATTTTCGAAAAAAAAAAGAATATTCTAGTTTAACCGCAACAACCATTTTTTTTATATTAAAATAATGATCATAACAATATATCACTGGCATGAACCGTAAGTTCCTTTTTTTAAATTTTCATTTTGTATTCTATTGAAATCAACTATTTATTGATTATTACAAAGCTAGTTACTTCTCACTGTTTTCTACTACTTCTTTTGAGACTGGTAATAAGACGCGGATCTAAGCCCTATCTGTCCTAGTTCAGATCCTCGTATCAATAGACGGTAAATCAAAATAAATAAGATTTTCTCCTCACATACTTCTATTGACATTTTTATAAAGCGTTCAAACTAACTGTTTATTAAATTCAGTCAAACAGGTCTACATAAATTCACGTGTTATGATTTCTCTCACTGAAGCGTCATCTGCAGTCTACTGAACTTTTATTGGCATTATTATATATTTTTATACTCCAATGAGAAGTCATTTAAATTATTATCACTTTATCAAAACCTCGATGTCATTATTTGAATCTTGTGGCATGTACACACAATAATATATATATATATATATATATATATATATATATATATATATATATATATATATATATATATATATATATATATATATATATATATATATATTCGACTGTACTATAGGAAAAAGTTTGTAGCCCGTGTGGACAAAATCTCTCAATTATGTTGAATGCTTACAATCACTTACAGCATACAATTTTATTTTTAGCAGACATTCGATGACTAAGGACAATCTCAATGGATATTAATTAATACTCATTCGATGACTCGGGTTAATCACAATCAATATTAATTAGTAGTAATTATATTACTCATGACAATCAATTCGATATTAATTATTGCTAAAAATCCATCTGCATAATATATCATTATAGAATATACTATTCTTATTATTTATTCATTTTTATTCACAATATGTGACATCCCTCATCGTCATTGGAGTTCAAAAGAAGAATATAACGAAAATATGCAAATAAAAGAACGTTGATGTCAATTTGGTACACATATTAAGGCGAATTTATAATTGCAGAAACTTTCTATGTGTTTAATACTCGATTATACTGAAGCATATCGACTTTCACGACTAACTTTCAGCACATAGGGTTGACTAGGTATTAATTCATTCCCTGGTCCATTACATGCGTAATGTTTTAAGGAACGCCAAATTTTTTATACTTTTGATTGCAATTTATGATTCAGCATATGCACTTTCAATTATTTTCATTATTTATAGCCTTTCAATTACGATAATGTTTTAGATCACGCATAATTTATTTTTCAAAACTTCTGTTGAGCATCCGCCTATAACGCTACACTACGCACGTTCCATTGGCCAATGTGTAGTTACCTAGAACCACCAATGTAAATACACCAGTTTACGAAGCAGCTGTAGACGTGTGTTGATATTGTATATATATTCGCAGCCATAGGGGCGTGTAAAATCTCAGAGATTAAATTTATTTCAGTAGATATACACGAACTGAAATTGTGTTAAACATATTCGGTATTTTACCCATTGAAATATATATCGATCCAATAAAAACAATTTCTTTGAGCAATTTTGCTGGTTGTATTCAGTCCATTTGCCAAAACAAATTTTTTGCTCAGTCTTTTTAACTCTCATATTCAAAGTTTTTTGTCAGTCTGTACATCATCATTATGATAATATTGCTGCCACCAATTACAATACTATAATTACAATTTGTTTTATTTGAATGCATTTTCTTCAACTTGATTGGAATTAAAAGGTCACGTGATACTGATATGGAATTATTTTACACATCGATAAATTATGTGAACTACATTTGGCTCCCTGTTTCCATGTCATTTGATGTGAAGTTTTATATATATCAACCCATTACACCTAATAATAATAACAACAAAAACCACCCACCCACTCTTGTGATTTTCAATAAAAGCATGCTAACTACAGATATAAATGAATCATTATAAGTTAAAACAATGTAACTGCACAGACCTTCATGCACTCTACCACTCATCCCTTTTGCCCACGAAGGTATGTAGTAAGCTTTACAAGACAATTTTCGGAAAATATTGCATTTCACCTCGACAACATGTTATAGCAGCGGTTATTAAAGGTCAGAGTCATATGTCACACACGGGATCTCACTACAAATGCATACGATTTTGCTTTTGAATGATCGAAATACTTTGCAAGTAACAACAACGTTGCTATAACAATACGTGCCGTATGCAAGCGTCAATTTTCGAAAAAAAGGAATATTCTAGTTTAAAAGCAACAACCAATTTTTTATATAATAAAATTATGATCATAACAAGATATTACTGGCATATACAGTAGGTTTCTTTTTTACATTTTCATTTTGTATTCTAGGAAAGTCAATTATTTATTGAGTTTTACAAAGCTAGTTGCTTCTTACTGTTTTCTACTGCTTCTTTTAATACTGGTATTAAGACGCGGATCTAAGCCCTATCTGTGCCATTTCAGATCCTCGTATCAATAGACGGTAAATCAAAAAAAAAAAATAAGATTTTCTCCTCACATACTTCTATTGACATTCTTATAAAGCCTTCAAACTGGCAATTTATTAAATTTAGTTAAACAGGTCTTCAGAATTTCACGTGTTATGATTTCTCTCTCTGAAGCCTCATCTGCAGTCTACTCAACTTTTATTGGCATTATTATATATTTCTATACTCCAATGAGAAGTCATACAAATTATTATCACTTTATCAAAACCTCAATGTCATTATTTGAATCTTGTAGCATGTACATACAGGTATATATGTTGGACAAAATCTCACGATTGTCTTGAACATTTACAATCAATTCCAGTACGAAACTTTGTTTAAACAGACATTCGATGACATAGGACAATCATAATTGATTTTAATTAATACTAATTCGATGACGCAATATAATCACAATCGATATTTATTAATACTAATTCGATGACTCGGGTTAATCACAATCAATGTTAATTATTACTAATCATATGACTCAGGACAATCAATTAGATATTAATAGAGGATCTCAAATGGGTAACGATTTAATATTGAATTTATGAAACAAGTTGAATAATGTCCAGCTTTTGCCTTGCAAAAACTGGACATTATTCAACGAGTTTCATAAATTTAATATTAAATCGTTACCCATTTAAGATTCTTTTTATCACATACTTTTTTATTTCAGTGGAAATTATTTAGACTTATAGAAGAACGAATAATTTCCATCATTCTGACAAACGGTGTACCTTTCATTTGTTGTGCATGAAATATAGTCCCAAACAAAGTTGAACTAGTAAATTTAGATTGTACTGTTTTACAAACTTTAAATCAAAGAAAAAGCTTCCATCCGAATAAACAGAACATTTTGTAACCACAAAATCATTTTTCAAAACAGAATTATAAATGCGATGTGATGCTACCACATTATTTTACGGTAAGATGTCACAGTACAGCAGGCCGACAGTAGAATATACGTAGACCCTAAAATGTGTGTTTAAAAAAAATTAGATTGTTGCGATTTTCATGTGAAATGGATTACCGGATACAAAAGGTCCCACATTTACTGCAATACATTTGCGACCTGATATTTGTAGTGCTTGATTTGAAAAATAGACTTACAGATGACGTCAAAAAGTTTATTTGTTACATCCAATATATGCTACGTAAAGGTGCTGTGGTTGGATAAAGATTTGTCAGTTAGGAGACCCATTTATGTCCAGATTATTCTCCGAACAGAGGTGAGTTTGTTTACTTCGTTAATTTAACATTTAAACCACGCTTGTACATACGGTGGATTTTATATCTATGTTAATAATATACCCACCACATCCACCCACCCCACTATCCCTTAGTTTTATTCGTTATTATCGTTCTTGTCTTGTAGTTTTATGCCTCTTTTTTCTTATGATGATATTGTTAAACATGACATAATGAACCCCTTGTGGGAGTAGCATATCCATATTGAGACAGCCGATATGATATTTCCTCAATTTCCATTTGCGAGTCGAGTTAAAAAATGGCCACCAAAAAATGTTCATTCAGATCCAAATATTCCAGAAGGTGGGTTTAAAACGTTTTCCCACGATCGCAGCCAATCATTAAAGACACTAATGCACAATAATTTCATGATCTCATCTGGACCAATCGGAATCACATAAAGTGATATGTTCACACGTATAATAATAATATCAAAAATATGAACCTGCACGCACTGTAGGAAAACAATACCAACTATGTGATAAATTACTGCTAACAAACTCTCTGCAAAATATATTTTTATAGAACATGATATTCTTATTATATATTATTTTTGTTCATAATGTGCAACATCCCACATCGTCATTCTATTTTAAAATATGAATATAACGAAAATATGAAAGCAAAAGAACGTTGATATCAATTTTGCACATATCTTCTGGCGAATTTAATATTATAGACACATTCTAAGTGTTTAATAATCTATTTACTGAAGCATATCAACTGTCACTACTAGCTCCTTTTAATTCTTTCTCTGGTCCATTTACATACGTAATGTTTTACGACGGTCTGTGTGTATGTGTATGTATGTGTGTATGTGTGTGTGTTTGTGTGTGTGTGCCCGTTTCTCTTTTGTCGTGATTTATTGTCATATTTCCGATATATTTGTTTGCAACTCATGCATGATTCAGCACATGCTAGTTTGTTTCTCTTCATTATTTAGAGCTTTACAATTACAATAATGATCACAGATAATCAATACCGGATTTAGGCATAAGCTAAACAAGCTAAAGTTTAGGGCCCCAAAGTCTGAACTCAGTCTGAAGGGGCCCCTCAAATTTATTTTATATCAAATATGGCATATACAGCTTCCCATAGCTTAGGGCATCGCTTTGTTACAATCTGGCACTGCTCCTAATTTATTTTTCTAAACTTCTGTTGAGCATCATCCTATAAAGCAACAAAAAGCACATTCAATTGGCCAATGTGAAGTTACCTAGAGCCTCCAATGTAAATACACCAGTTTACGAAGCAGCTGTAGACGTTTGTTGATGTTTTAATGGATTCGCAGCCATAGGAGCCTGTAAAATGTCCGAGATTAAATTTGTTTCTGTAGATATACGCGAAATGAAATTGCGTTAAAAATATTCAGTTCCAATAACAACAATTTCTTTGAGCAATTTTGGAGGCTGTGTTAAGTTTTTTTGCCAAAACAAATATTTTGCTCAGTCTTTTTGACTCTCATATTTCAAGATTGCAAAGTTTGTTGTCAAAGAGTCCGTACATTATCATTATGATAATGTTGCTGCCACCAATTGCAATACTATAATTACAATATTTTTTATTAAAATAAATGCATTTTCTGAAACTTGATTAAATGTAAACGGTCACGTGATACTTAAGTTGAATTTTTTTCACATCGATATATATATATATATATATATATATATATATATATATATATATATATATATATATATATATATATAGTTTAATGCAAACAATACTATCATGCAGGTTACAGAAATTAAATTCGTACTCTACCGAGTTTCGAACCCAGGTCCGCTAGTAAATGGCACCCATCGCCTTGCTTGCACGCACCATCTCATACACCGTCACAACTAAGCACGCATCACCAAAACAATGATGGCACTGAATTGTTGTTATATAAGCTCGTGTGTAGCAGACACTCTCGCATGACGACCTAGTAATTAATTCTCATATAATCATACACACAGTCGTTCCAGATTCCTATGAAAGAAATCAAGGTATATAGGATTTTTGTGTTACAAAGAATTATATATATATATATATATATATATATATATATATATATATATATATATATATATATATATATATATATATATATATATCTATATATATATATATATAGATATATAGACCAGTCACAACTGACTGTGCTCTCCCTGGATTCTGTAGTAGAATCTTGATAATAGTGGGCAGAAATAATAGTTTAATACGAACAATATTATCATACAGGTTAGAGAAGTCAAATTCGTATTCTACCGAGTTTCGAACCCAGGTCCGCGAGTAAATGGCATCCATCGCCTTGCCTGCACGCACCAACCCATATATCGTCACGACTAAGCACGTTCTCTCTGGTATCTGGTATATATTATAATTCTTATATATATATATATATATATATATATATATATATATATATATATATATATATATATATATATATATATATATATATATATATATATATACCCATTACACCAACCTTAATAATAACAACAAAAAACCACCCACCCACTCCTATAATTTCCAATCAAAGGATAACAGCCTCAGATTGAAATGGACAATTAAGAGTTAAAACAATGTAACTGTACAAACATTCTTGTTCTCCACCACTTAACCCATTTACCTACAAAGGTATATTGTAAGCGTTACAAGACAATCTTCGGAAATTATTGCATTTCACCTAGATAACACGTTACAGCGTCGGTTATTAAAGGTCAGGGTCATATGTCCAACAAGAGATTTCACTAAAATTAAACACGCTTTTGCATTTGAAAGATCAAAATGCGTAGAAAGTTAAAACAACGTATAACAACACGTGCCATGCGCAATTGTAATTTTCGAGAAAAATGGAATATCCTGGTTTAAACGCAAAAAAGTTTTTAATTATTAAAATAATGATTATAATAATATCACCCTATGTCATTCTACCCCATGTTACTGTATAAAGTATCACTCTTTGCTTTGTGAGTGATTATATAATATGTACACATTGATAAATACACAATCGTGATCATTTAATCCTATAGTAAACATATTCATTTACTACATTAACTCTTGCTAACACCAATGATACTTATGACAACGGTGCCACTATTTAAATTTTGATCCTAAACGAGCTAACATGTCTCATTGTGATTCTCGGTTTTGATGTTGAAAGCGTCTTTGGAAACGTCACATATATGGTGTCGTCATCATTATCATTGATAATCACCATGATCAGATGAACTAAAGACAACGGTTCTATTTCAGCAACATATACCATTGCTGTAGACATTGTGCTATTCCCGTCGTCGTCGTCGTCGTCGAGTCGTTGCAGTTGTAGTAGTAATAGTATATATTCGTGTGTAGTAGTCAGAATGCAGTCGTTGGTGGACGTAGTTCTGCTCGTACAAGTATTAATAGTAGTACAGGTAACATAATTAAGAATTAGTATTTGTAATTGCTACAAATATATCGACACTATTTTAGTATTGCTATCAGACAGGGAAAAGAATATGACGTTTACACGACTATTTGACTGATGTTTTTCATTGCAAAATTGATAGAAACGAACTACCTTCCAGTACATTATAGAAAGTGAGGAACTTAGAATTACTGAATTTTAATAGAGAGTGATACTTATGTTCCATCACACTGCGTCATGTTCATATTATTTAATCTAATGTGGTAGAGTGTGCTCCATTTAATATTGTTCTTTCAATATGCGATGTAGAGAAATAGCTTTAAGTTTGCAACATACTATCGATATTATTCCACTATTGCTATATACAGATTGCCCTTATGGACACTATGATCTGTTGCTATATACAAATTGCCCTTATGGACACTATGATCTGTTGCTATTTACAGATTGCCCTTATGGACACTATGATCTGTTGCTATTTACAGACTGTACTTATGGACACTATGATCTGTTGCTATTTACAGATTGCAATTATGGACACTATGATCTGTTGCTATTTACAGATTGCCCTTATGGACACTATGATCTGTTGCTCTTTACAGATTGCCCTTATGGACACTATGATCTGTTGCTCTTTACAGACTGCCCTTATGGACACTATGATCTGTTGCTATTTACAGATTGCCCTTATGGACACTATGATATGCTGCTATTTACAGATTTCCCTTATGGACACTATGATTTTTTGCTATTTACAGATTGTCCTTATGGACACTATGATCTGTTGCTATATACAGATTGCCCTTAGGGACACTATGATCTGTTCCTATTTACAGATTGCCCATATGGACACTATGATCTGTTGCTCTTTACAGATTGCCCTTATGGACACTATGATCTGTTGCTATGTGCAGATTTTCCTTATGGATACTATGATCTGTTGCTATTTACAGATTGCCCTTATGGACACTATGATCTGTTGCTATTTACCGATTGCCCTTATGGACACTATGATCAGTTGCTCTTTACAGATTGCCCTTATGGACACTATGATCTGTTGCTATATACAGATTGCAATTACAGACACTATGATCTGTTGCTATTTACAGATTGCCCTTATAGACACTTTCATCTGTTGCTATTTACAGATTGCCCTTATGGACACTATGATCTGTTGCTATATACAGATTGCCCTTATGGACACTATGATCTGTTGCTATTTACAGATTGCAATTATGGACAATATGATCTGTTGCTATTTACAAATTGCCCTTATGGACACTATGATATGTTGCTCTTTACAGATTGCTTTTATGGACACTATGATCTGTTGCTATATACAGACTGCCCTTATGGACACTATGATCTGTTGCTATTTACAGATTGCCCTTATGGACACTATGATCTGTCGACATTTACAGATTACCCTTATGGACACTATGTTCTGTTGCTATTTACAGATTGCCCTTATGGACACTTTGATCTGTTGCTCTTTACAGATTGCCCTTATGGACACTAGGATCTGTTGCTATGTGCAAATTTTCCTTATGGATACTATGATCTGTTGCTATTTACAGATTGCCCTTATGGACACTATGATCAGTTGCTCTTTACAGATTGCCCTTATGGACACTATGATCTGTTGCTATATACAGATTGCAATTATAAACACTATGATCTGTTGCTATTTACAGATTGCCCTTATAGACACTTTGATCTGTTGCTATTTACAGATTGCCCTTATGGACACTATGTTCTGTTGCTATATACAGATTGCCCTTATGGACACTATGATCTGTTGCTATTTACAAATTGCCCTTATGGACACTATGATATGCTGCTCTTTACAGATTGCTTTTATGGACACTATGATCTGTTGCTATATACAGACTGCCCTTATGGACACTATGATCTGTTGCTATTTACAGATTGCCCTTATGGACACTATGATCTGTTGACATTTACAGATTACCCTTTTGGACACTATGATCTGTTGCTATTTACAGATTGCCATTATGGACATTATGATCTGTTGCTATATAAAGATTGCCCTTATGGATACTATGATCTGTTGCTATTTACAGATTGCCCTTATGGACACTATGATCTTTTGCTATTTACAGATTGCAATTATGGACACTATGATCTGTTGCTATTTACAAATTGCCCTTATGGACACTATGATATGTTGCTCTTTACAGATTGCTTTTATGGACACTATGATCTGTTGCTATATACAGACTGCCCTTATGGACACTATGATCTGTTGCTATTTACAGATTGCCCTTATGGACACTATGATCTGTTGACATTTACAGATTGCCCTTATGGACACTATGATCTGTTGCTATTTACAGATTGCCCTTATGGACATTATGATCTGTTGCTATATAAAGATTGCCCTTATGGACACTATGATCTGTTGCTATATACAGATTGCCCTTATGGACACTATGATCTGTTGCTATATACAGATTGCCCTTATGGACATTATGATCTCTTGCTATATAAAGATTGCCCTTATGGACATTATGATCTGATGCTATTTACAGATTGCCCTTATGGACACTATGATCTGTTGCTATATAAAGATTGCCCTTATGGACACTATGATCTGTTGCTATATACAGATTGCCCTTATGGACACTATGATCTGTTGCTATATACAGATTGCCCTTATGGACACTATGATCTGTTGCTATATAAAGATTGCCCTTATGGACACTATGATCTGTTGCTCTATACAGATTGCCCTTATGGACATTATGATCTGTTGCTATATACAGATTGCCCTTATGGACACTATGATCTGTTGCTATATACAGATTGCCCTTATGGACATTATGATCTGTTGCTATATACAGATTGCCCTTATGGACACTATGATCTGTTGCTATTTACAGATTGCCCTTATGGACATTATGATCTTTTGCTATATATAGATTGCCCTTATGGACACTATGATCTGTTGCTATTTACAGATTGCCCTTATGGACACTATGATACAAATCTTGAAGACTCCAATTATAGATTGCCAGTCTTGAAATGTTTATGGTCAAATATATTTTATGATAGTCCTTGACTCTGAACCTCTGTAAAAGAATATTGTATCATCTGTTATTCTTCAGCACTTACAAAAAACCAATATGTAGTGTTGAAATGAACATTAAAAAGTTACTTTTTGCAATATGCAGTCGCAGCTTTATAATATTTTGAAGTAAATATTTTTTACTCAGGACATAACATAACGAGATTATAAACAATAATGTCAGTTCTTGGAGCATCAATATTAATACATTTATTTTCAATGTCACCACTATTAATACACTTATCTTCCATGTCACACTTGGAACACCACTATTAATACACTTATCTTCCATGTCACACTTGGAACACCACTATTAATACACTCATCTTCCATGTCACACTTGGAACACCACTATTAATACACTTATCTTCCATGTCACACTTGGAACACCACTATTAATACACTTATCTTCCATGTCACACTTTGAACACCACTATTAATACACTTATCTTCCATATCACATTTTCCTTGAAGGGAAATTAAAAAGCTTGAACCATTTCTTGTCTAAATGAATATCAATTTATAAATTAATGGAATATCAAAATGTTATCAAAGTTTTCCTTAAAGCAACATGGACTTCCACAAATACCATAAAAATCAATGAGTCTTAAAATGCAGTATAAAAAATGCATGTCACTCATTAAGGGTAAAACCTCTATAAATGTTCTATTTTTTTCGTTACAACCTTTCTATGAATAGGTACAACAATTCCCTCAAACCAGATGTCTAGGTTAGCAACTAATAATGACAATGTCCAGGAAAGAAGCAGAACTGACAATGTCTAGAAAGCAACCAGTATTTACAGTTTCCAAAAAGAAACTATTACAAACAATGTCTGGAAATCAATCAGTATTGATAAAGCCCGTAAATCTATTAGTGTTGACAATGTACAGGAAGCGACCAGTATTAACAAATATATACAAATACCTTTATCACATCCATGCCATAAACATAAACCTTATCAAATAGTTGTTCATAGTTACTGATTTTACCTCACAAATAATCCAGTTTTAATGAGATATGCAAATATTTGTTCATGGTTTACCGCGGTCCTGTGTATAACAGGGAGAGTTCTGACAGAAAACAACAAAACGTATATCAATCCTAATCAATCATGCGTGACTCATGGGAGGAAACATAATATTATGCAATGTTATAAACATAATAAGAACTGTATGTAGCTGATTGGTAATCATCAAGTATTACATAAACATTTACTTTTGTTACAAACAAGAAAGGTGACAAGACTAATGCATACACTGAATCAAATCTATCGTATTCATAAACACTGTCACTAGTAATAATGATACAAGTCAATGACAATGAGGTGGAAGTGACAATGAACTTAATAAATAAAGTATTAATAGCGATTAATAACGAATTAATTGAATCCCGTATTTATAAGTAGCATTTAGAATGTAAAGGCGGGGTCAAATGGTATTTGTAATGTAGTGGATTTTTAAAATAAACTTTCTCCTAAATGAAAGATGTTAACCAGTCAATAAGGTCTGATTCCATAATAATTAATTTCCAATAATAGATCTTTGCATACTGTATATCTTTACTGCTCCATCAATCACAAGTTTGCTACTTACGTTCATTTATACCGGTTGATCAAATCACAGGCTGCATGACTGACGTACATTTATAATGATTATCAATCAAAAGTTGATTGATATGTATATTATTCAAATAGTGGTAAGTGGAGGATGCACCGAATGATGCGATTAGGCTTTTACCTTGACACTTTTTTCCCCCTCTTCTTTCCTTAAATTGTGCTGATATGTGACGATGAAAACTCGAAGTAGCCACAAAGCAATAGTTAGCAAATGATCTAATTTTCGTTGCAAATCATAATTTATGTGCCTTGAATTAAAGGAACTACATAAAGTTGATATTTTATTATCTACAAATGGTAGATATATGACGCATTTATATAGGGTAAAACTTATAAATGTTTGCAGCATGGATATTGGGCATAATTTTTCAGCCTAGAAGTCGGACATGTATGACGTATATGTTTGCCATGGATTCAGTACAAGTATTAGAATAAGTTGAAAAATTGCGTGTTTAACTTTTATTTCTATTTGCCGAAAATTTCGGTGTAAGTTGTATAACCTATTTAAAAAACAACAAAACCATCAAAATAGCAAACAAGGACAAAGAATTGTGGACTCAATGTCCGTATATCGCAACAGAGGGCTTCAGTAGAACTCTAGCTTTTTGTTTCCCTTGTAGAGGAGTAGTTTGACTGGTTTTTTAATACTTCAGAGTCAGCTTTTACGAACTCTCGTCATGGATTTCGATGCAACTGTTTTTGGGATATTTGTCAATAAAAGGGAGAATTGTAATTGTGTCTTCTAAAGGCAAGTCATGTGCATGAGGCAGAAGTTGCTTTCGAGGATGAACTTGAGAAACAACCAAAATGTTTAGGAACAATGAACATGGAGTACTGCACAAAAAAGAAATTTGACAACGTTAACAGATATTAATCCCATTCCAGAAGAAAAGGTAAAAGTTTTCGGTACGGCCAAAATGAGGAAATACACTAAAAAGAACATTTGATAAGGGTAACGGACGTTAATTCTAATGCAGAAGCAGAAAAAGTAATGGTCCCTTCTGAAGGAAAACAAGACCAAAACAAGACCGGAAGTACAAAGAGAATTAGAGAAAAGAAGAGATTCCGATATTGAAAAATGACAGCTAGAACTTAAAT
This sequence comes from Potamilus streckersoni, assembly GCA_016746295.1. NCBI lineage: Eukaryota > Metazoa > Mollusca > Bivalvia > Unionida > Unionidae > Potamilus > Potamilus streckersoni. Next base: position 563,349 of record JAEAOA010002323.1, read on the forward strand.
GGGACCAAATTCTAATTAACTCACTCTTAAACTGAAAGAGCTCAAACTAGAGATATAAAGAGTATGACATCAGAAACATATCTAGAGAAGGAGTCAGGTTAAATATTGTTATTATCACGCAACAGAAGATATTGTGATATTACTTGTAGAGATCGAGGCCGTGGCATTCCAGGTGAAATGGGGTGAAGAAGTGCTATTCATGAAATATAAAACAAGTCTGGAGAGTGACTCCACATATAATCCTTCAATACCTTATATTATTCAAGCTTATAATGTATCAGTTCACCTGTTGGTAATATATGGCCCGTTATTCCAAGATTTATATTGTATACCTATTTCATTTCAAGAATCTGGACCCAACACAACATGGCATGCAAAGCATTAAAATAGATTGAATCAAAGTATCTGCACATCTCCTGCTTAGTAGAAAGCAGAGTATATAAAAAACAACAATTTTACAACGCGCTCCACACAGCTTTGATAGGCCTACAGTGTGTCATGTTTGAATTACAAATAACTTATATCGCCCACATCATGGCCAAGCCTGTCGTCAAGGTATGGGGTTGTTGTTGCATCGGATCAATGCCATTTCTCAGGGCAAGACAGGCTATACATGGCGGCCAGTAAACTATCGAAAGAAGAATCCGGGAGAACTTGTAGCTTTCTTATATTCCCATTTTTCCGAGCCCCAGACTCGAACCCAGAGACAGATGTGAAACGGCAGTGATCGGTAATAGCTAGAGTCTTAAAGTAGTCGTCCAGACGGACCCTAGTTGAAGTATGGGAATTCTAAAGTCATGTGGTTTTGAATTAAGAAAACCATAAATCGGTCTCGAATTAGTGTCACAGTAGCATAATCATATAGCAAATAGTCTTTAAACTTATCCGAGGAGGAAATACGAACAATTGCCTTTTATAGATACTTACAATGTCAAGAACACTAGTTTGATATCCACACTTAATTAGCAAAAGCAATGTTTGATCCTTTGCAAAGTAAAAATGAGTAAAAAAAGCGTACATTTTAAAGAAAAGTAATGTTTAAGCTTGTTGTAAAAAATATGGTGACAGTATTTGGTCGCGATGTGAAGATCGTACATGTAGCTACAAACGCATGTTTAAAAAGATGAAGATATCTGGTGCAATGTGCAAATATTTACAAGCACTATGAACGTGACACTGCTGATTTTAAATTGCAGTTTGTGTGGGCAATATTTTCTGATCCGAAACTCATCTCTGCGCATTGACAGGAAATTTCCCCCAACATAGATCTTGAATACTAGGCACTATATTTTAACTACAGTTATAATTCTAGGTCAGAGAGGTATTTCGAATATACAATGTACATAAATAGAGACAAAATTATGCTTTGATTTCAATTGACTCTATTGTCAAAATTTTCTCTAAAACATATAAATAGAATATAAACAAACACAAAAATGAAAACCAAATATAAAATAAAACTCGATATCTGTGTTCTTTACTTTTTCTTATTTATATAAATGATCCATAATGTGTATCAGCCATGGTATACATATTTTTTTATTTTATATATTCTTTCCATCTATTGCTATGTTTGAGGAAAGTAACATAATTAAGATATGGCCATAGATTACCATGGTGTTATTAAAAGTGTCCAGATTTCTTTCCGACCACCTCGAGACTGAAAAAGCCGTCTGAAAATATTAGGACATGTCCGTTTAACTTTAACATATGACGATAACTATGGACTAGGAAGAGTGTACACAAAGTGAAGGCCTTAGCGGGTATCGAACCCCCGAATCTTTGATTACAAGTTTGACGTCTACCAACTCAGATTCCAGTGGCTTCTCTCTACCAATGAAACCGACTATACATGAAATGCTGTGATAATACACAGAAGAGGTCATCTCTGTCCTGACGATTGGTGAACGATGAAAATTACAATTCGATTTAAAATCAGTTGCCGGTGTGTTCTGGTTTTAAATGTTTCCTAATTATATTCATACTAGGCTAACAAGAATCAAAGATTAAAAACTAACAATATTTGTCTATTTTGATACACAGGTATTGTGCCAACCCGTAAAATCCTGTATTGACCAATAATTTTATTTTTGATTCCTCCGACTAAAGAGTATGCCCAGTTTTTTCTTTCCTGGCGATTTTGTAAGATATGTCTTTCTTTCATGATATGTGGACAGAGCATCATCCACAATAGCGATATCTAGACGTTTTTACGAATCTATGTACGGCATATTATTCTGAAAATACAAATAAAAGGGACGTGAAAGATGATCAGTGATGAATCCTACATTATACTCGAGATTACAAATGGAAAGATGACATCTGATTGCTGTCATTATTTGGAAATTTGATGCAAATAATTTTTTTCCATTACTTTTCTCATCTACCTGAAATCGTTTTCCAGCCAAAGAGCAAGTCACATTTTAAAAAGATGAATGTGAAGCCCCATTTCAGGGAGTCGACAAAAGGACGAAAAGTACTACCTTGATATTATTCTTGGTAGTCATATAATAGCGAAATAAAAATAGGGTATATGCTATTTATATTAACGTCTCCGTTTATAGCATTGATGGAATATGTTGATTGGCAGTAAAAAGCCAATTTCTATAAGTCATAATGTACAATATTCACGAGATTTAAGGCAGAACGGATTAGTTTCGTAAAATGGAATATCACAGAAATCTCTAGATATTTTAAGTATTCATGTCTAGTAATATACGAATAATTATTTATATTAGGTGTGATAATAGTGGGCTTAGAAAAGCTTACTAACAGGCCATACAAGCATGAAACAAACAAAAACCAAACAGAAACATGTAGTTAGAATTTTGAGAGTTCAGAGAAATATTATTTGTAGTATTTTCACGTTTCAGAGCAGTTTCTTTTGGCAACAACTGTTTTAAAGAGGTCTTTGGATAAAGGGGAAAACAATTGGTCTTAAGCCAGATTCACGAAGGGCATTGATATGCTCAATAGAGAGACCCTGTGCATTTTTAATAGTACACATTATGTGCTAATGACATCAACTGTAACACATCATTCTAAATAATACCCTTATTATAAAGTATAACTGTTTAATGCAAGTTATGGTAATCTTCCCACCACCCTCTATCTTTTTTCTCTCATGTGTTTTACATTTGTAAAATTATTTAACATCACATTTAATGATTGATTTAAAGTTGGTGAATCGATCAATGATCAATGGAACTTGTTGTGATATAACATCTTGGACACGTGTTTTCAATGCTTATTCAGATCAATGCAAATAGTGTATACAATTCCTTCAGAAACAGACTACCGTTCTGGAATATAGACTGGCCTCGATCTTTTTCCCATATTAATTAGCTTGATCAAATCTATACAACAAACGCATATAAGACCATAAAACTCATCACAGTTTTTCCATTACAGGCATTCTAAAAATCAACTACATTGCCAGTCAACCAGTGGGGCTTCAGTTAGCTAACAATGACTAGTATAGATAATTCTGATATCTTTACATTTTATTGGTGCTATCATTTGATTTTCTTTTTAAATGTCCCGTTTGGGATTGTTTGAAGTTTTGCCACTCATGCACCAAACATCTGCACAAAATTTATAGAAGTTATGAAACAAATCAGTGCAATGGAAGTCAGAGAAAAATATTAATAGCAGGGTTTTTTCTTCTTCTTCTGCATGCATGTAATGACGATGGGATGAGACAAGAGTTGCCATCTGTAAATGAGAACAGACTTGGACTTTGTCCCCAAATCAATACCAAAGAGTATGTTTGTTAGTGTAGGAATAACTTTGTAAAGCCCCGAATCCTCTTATTTCTGTCCACATGACACCCATAGAAGTGTATTCTGTTAGATCCCACGAGGATCACTAGCACTCACACCGTAAACACCATATGTACACTTTGTACATCTATTCGTCTCACCATTTACCTCTATTCAATCAGGTATTAAAACTGCACATAGCTCCTCTCCCCTGTCACAGTGAAAACAATAACTTGCAACACCATTTACTATTTAACCCCTCCACTATTTATACTATAATTTTATATTACCGTTCGCAGTCGCACACGATCTAGGCTCTAATTTCATATCATTATTCGCAGTGGCACACGATCTAGGCTATAATTTCAAATCACCATTCGCAGTCGCACACGATCTAGGTCGACAGAACGCACAGACTATGATACATTCCTAATTTATGATTCGAATGCCTTGACTTCATAATAACTTCACTGAAAGTTTCCTTAATTAGTTATGTAGTGTCTGCTTGGACATAAAATTAAAAGCATTTAATTCCGGTTAGTCACACAACGAATTGCTGCAGTCAATTCTGATTTGTTTTTGTTAATTAAATTACATTGTAATAGACCGGTACCAAAAACTAAGCCATTGTATTTTTTATATTTCTTATTGCAGAAAAATCCCGTATCATTTGCACTAAATCAATCTGGCCGAAGTATTAAATTTGCCTTAGACATTATACCCCACTCTGGCCGAAGCACATATCATATTTAAACAAAAAAAAAGTTTCCATGGCTAAAAATATACAAACGTCTCACTTCAAGATTTCTTTTCAATATCATTTCTGTATTTTGTACTTCTGTATTTCTACGTGAATATCTAATACATATTGTGACTAATACATATTGTGATGTATTTTAAAAGTATTATATTGAATGCAGTTTGATGGAAATACATATCCATGAATAGTGTACAATAATGTTGGTTATCTTCTTATTAATCAACAGACACACAAGATTTACATGCAAAGTCATACACAATTACAAGTAGGGTGGCTATGTAGTCTTGGCCTTGACTACGAGGTCTTAACCTTGGCATATTGATGAGAGTACAGTGGTTATCAGGTCTTGACATTGACATATTTACAAGAATTCAGTGCCTAAAAGGTCTTGACACAGACATATTGACAAGAATACAGTGGCCAGAAGGTCTTGACACTGACATATTGACAAGAATACAGTGGCTAACAGGTCTTGACACTGACATATTGACAAGAATACAGTGGCTACCAAGTCTTGACCTTGACATTATGAGAGTACAGTGGCTACCAGATCTTGTCTTGACACTGACAAATTGACAAGAATACAGTGGCTACCAAGTCTTGATCTTGACATATTGATGAGAATACAGTGACTACCAAGTCTTGACCTTGTCATGTTGATGAGAATACAGTGACTACCAGGTAACGAACTTTGCATCATCATGAGAGCACAGTGGCTGCAAGGCTTCAATCACATCTCCTTCGTGAGAGCACATGGATTCATTCATTCATTCATTCATTCATTCATTCATTCATTCATTCATTCATTCATTCATTCATTCGTTTCATTTAATAGTTTATGTCGATCTTTGTTTTGTTATTGTTAATTGTGGAAAACACATTTAGTTGGACAGGTGTAAGAGTAACGAGATCTATGGGGGAATGGCCGTATTTACAGAACCATAATGTACGGATTGGTTCAGCCAAAATCTGGAGTTTTTAATATATAATTAAAAACGTAGTTTGTTTACACTGGCCAGGGAGGGATCAAAATCTGATCGGTATGGAAAACTGTCATGTCTGAAAGTTACTAGGAACCAGTTAGATAATCAAGGGTTGCCATACGAACTACATTTTTTTTCAACATTGTTCGGGGGAAGTGTATTTCATTTCGATTGGTTACACGGTAAAAAAGGCGTAGTTTCACACTAAAAATTCTTCAGTTTAAATGTGCAAATAAAAAATTTGGAAATTTGTCTACGCTTCTTACTACAAGACAAAAGTAAAAAAGGGATGCTTCGAGCTGAATTTAGGAGAAATATTCGCTAGTAGAAATCATCCAGAGAAAGGCATTGTCTGGAAAAATGGACAGACACGTTCTGGAAGTAAGAGCATAGAAAAGCAAGGTATTTGCAACACTCTTATGTAATTCATTGATATTACTATGATGGTTTGTAGAATTTATTTAAATGTATTTGCATGAATTTATTTGTTAAGTTCGTAGATTTAATTTCTTGTTATGGTATACATGTGCTGAGTTCGTACAATTACATGCTTCTTTATATAAACATTGACGACTTGTTGAACAGAGTTTATTAGTGAAAATTATGTATTTATAATTTTAATTTGTATTTTAGTTTAAATGCGAGAATCTGTATGAATTCTCCAACATATATAAGAGCTCATGTATGCTAACCACTTGATTGTTGTTATAAATACAGTAGCAAGGAATTTCACTCATTTGTGTAACTGAGACTAGCCTGGAACTAATGTCTCGGTAGGGGTATTAGGATATCCATTTAGTCGAACATTAATTTTGTGAAACGAGATTGTTTATGGTCTATCTGGGCCAGTTAGATTAGATGGGCGTATAATCTGTTTGAAACTAGGATATAAATTATCTGACTTAAAGGGAGCGCCAAGGCATTGATTTATTCCCCAAGTATAATGTGACGAAAGACTTAGTTATTGACTTACTCCCCCAGTATAATGTGACGGAAGACATAGGTTGTTTATTTTAGTCATTTGGAGAGGCCTGTATAGCTCGAAGTTCTACGCTCTACGATCTATTCTCTATGTATTACATCTTACGAACCCAAAGTGAACACAGAGATGAAAGTAGCGAAAGGACTGGGCACCTGTAAACTTGGAAAAAAAAGTCAAAAGTGAATGAGACCTGGACTTATGAGCGCAAGAAAATCAAAAGTAACAGTCACGGTGGAATTCGGACTCAATCAAGACTATCAGGTTACGATATGGCTTCGATATAAACAGTGTGATCTAAATGATGATGTAAATTCAATCACTGAACATATAAGGTATTGGCTTCATTATTTCGAAAGTTAAGTCGAAAGAAAGAAGTTTATTTTTATTGTATTGTATTATTATTACTTTTGCTATGAACTGTATTGTTAGAAATGTTGATTAAATTTTGTCTTTAGTTGTAACGATGGTACGTTTTATTGTTCTATATACCTGCTCAGCACCTTAGTTATTTCATCCGACATTTTCTTAATTTATATTGATATTTACTCGTCCCGGGAAAATTACACCGTCGGCTATCATCTCTAGACAACGATAACCAAACTGATAACACCCACCCCAACAAAGCTGGGATAGGGTGTACCACAACAACATATTACCTGATCTGGTGTGTGAAAAATCATTAAGTCGACAGGACAAGATGTAGCGATTGACCATGCTTTTTAGTAACGGTTTTATTCATTGTTATATCAGATTTGTACACATCGTTGCATCTCATCACCTCACTTGTGTCTTTTACACAAAGCATCAACTCTGCTTGCTGGTTTTACATGCGTAGAAAGATATTTAAAGAAACCTACCAAACTACTGCAAACTTATATGCTGTATACATTTTGTTTGGTCGACGTGGTTTATAAATCGTCTTTAACAACATTTTGCCTGCTGTCAGAATGAGAATCGGAATCAGGAATAGATTTTGCACAGCTGCAGATAGTTGTAAATATAATATTCTGTCTGAACCCATTTTTTCTGCTTTAAGTTATTGATCGTATTTCTAAACCTTGTGTGATACGATTTGATGAATTGAATAAAAATCGTTAATAAGTGACTATAGCGATCAGAAACAACAAACATTGTGGCGTAAATACTTGCACAGTGTATGATTGCTTACTTGTTCAATATGATCCAAAGTTCTGATGTAAAAAAAAAGTTGCATATACTGACATCAACACAAAATCTGCTTTTGAAGTAATTTTAATGTTCACCAAACTATGGCTCAGTACGAGTGCACTTTACACAGAAGAGATTGGTATTTTTACACTATGGCGATAGCTTATCAAAGGTATTATCTACTGGGGAAAACTAGAGAACAGAGACAGTCAGAGTTCACTACCAACATAAATTCTTGCCTGTATAATAATGACAGGTCACCGATCCAAAATCCATGATGGCGGCCTGATAATCAGGATCAGATGTGTGAACTATGTAGAATTTGTTTCAGATATTAACATATGTGACTGCTTAAAGTCATTTAAACTAAAACTACCATATACATCCATACCTCTTGTCTTACTGATAATGAATACGAATGCAATAACTTGGAGAAAATGTATGGCATTCATAATACGGCAACATCAAACACAAAAAAGGAACGAAAAGAAATTCAACAGGGACTGATTTCAATTTAAGACAATGTTTCTGGACGTTGGCACACATTTACATTTGGTTCTGTTTCAGACAAATCCAAATTGACAGTTGGATTTTAACGAATTCTAACAGATTACCACGTCGACTAATTTAAGATACGGACTAATTGACATTTCTATCAATTATAAACGTGTCAGTAAACGGGCTAATGGGCAATACGCCATATTGTCGTGTCATTGATCTCAACACATCTTCCATCACGTGCTTATCAGTCAAACCTATTATCACGCGCTCACTTTGTCTATATGTTATTTTATATTTCTTCATGTTTTAGCTATTTCATGACCACAGCCTATATTGAATTAAATATATTAGTTTTGTGTATTTATGTGTGTCGACGCATTTATTTTTCAAATATATTGATGCAGTTAAAGACTAAATACCCGATATATTCTTGGCGTATTAAAGCTGTTGCTGCTCATAGGGATTAACGCCATTTTCAGCACAATATAGGCTATACATGACGGCTAGTATAAATAGTGGATTAAGAATCCCACATAACTCTGAAAAAAACCACCGACACTCGAGAAGCTACTGGCAAGCTTTCCCATCCCAGACTAATTAAATAAATTTGTATTGTACATTGGGGCAGTAGGGAATGCTGACATTTTAATATCTGATATTTAAAAGATTCACGTGGAGACATGGGTTCAAACTTAAAATTTAAAAACAAAAACGGTCACAACAGAGATTTCATGTCAACAATGTCTATGTTCAATCGATTGCATTGGAATAAAAAGATAAAGAAGAATATTGTTGATTGGTACCTAGACATATGGATAAAAAGAGTTATGATATTTTTAATAAATCGCCACAGAAAAGGGTACTAAAAATGCAATATAAAATCACTCGTTGATACTATACATAACTGTGTGAATTTTCCAGCAGTCCTTTTTTATTGATGTTGCCTTAAAATCTCACAATTTACGCAAAAGCAAGATAATATATTGATGAAGAAAACAAACGTTTAAAGGTAATTATGATAACCTTGAACCACTATATCTGTAATTGACATGTATCATTTTACTCTCCAATTAAAAAAAGATATGAATACTACCATTGGTAATATACCTAAACTCACGTTTCTTTGAATCAAGAAATTATTTTATTGTGTCATGCTCTTATCTGAACAAAGGATCCCGGTGTATAAATAAATCAATAGACTGTGTCTTCGTCCTATTGTCTGTGAATCCAATACAGATCATTCAATCCTTTTGAAGTCACGCACATCCTTCGATTACTAGTAAAGCCTGACATTAGGTTAATCTAAATCAAACACCTTTAAATTGCTTGCAGTAAACGCATTTTAACAAGCTCGATGCTTCTTGATGAGTAATCAAACAATTTCAGTGTCACTTATTTAATATAAGTTAAGGGGTACAAGAGGAAAATATGTTAGCTGAGTCATGAAAACCAGCAAACAATGGCGTATTACGAGCTGGAAACGCAAGATATGACGTAGTTTCCTAAGTACAAAGTTGCTTGATGTAATAGTGTATTACGTGTCAAAATAAAAATGCCACTGTTTTTGTAATAATTGCTACATAACACCAAATGTCACCATTAGTGTTAAATTTGCCCTATAACACTAACCAACATCATTACTGTGATAATTGCTGCATAACCTAATGCCACCATTAGTGATATAATTGCTGTACAACACTGTCAGCAAGACTCACCATTGCTGTAGTAATTATTTCATTAAAACGAGTCTGTCCTTGTCCAAATCTATCGCGTAGGATTTGCACCTGAACATTAAAGATAGATTTGTGTTGTTGATTAGGTCTATGTGTCTTATGAAACAGATTTTGACTTTAAAGTAGTCTGTATGTGCCCACACAGGGTTGCATAACCTCACTCAACAAGGAGAAATTTTTGTAAAACAATTTCAATCTCTTGCAAATAAACACAAACCTGAAAATAAATAAGTAGTAAACTATTGTTACCTGTCTACAAACGTACAAAAGTAACAAAGAAAAGAGTGAAGCGAACAAGTTTTGTACAATTTAACAAAATAATTTATTTCCCTAGAAAACAAGGTAAATACATGAAATGTACTTAGTTCTTGTGAATCTAAACAAAAATTAATCCTAGAATTAACAATATGTCATATCACTAAAAAGTTCTAAATTATTCAAAGTTCGAATTCCGATAAAGTTCCAAGATGGACAGCGATGACGCCTTCTGTATCCTGTTTTGTGCTTTCGTGCCGCCAGTTCCTTGTTGAATCGCTAAAGTTAATATTCCGGCTTTATAATTCCTAATAATTTCCAAAAATGTCTTTGTGCAAGAATTTTGATGAGCACTAGATATTTCAATGTACAGCATGGACGAATTTGATTCTACTGAACAAATCTTTAAGACTAGATAAAAAAAATTTAAAAAATTGTTTACATAGAACTGTCATGCAAGCCAAGTATGATGTTGATTACGACCGACGATTTTCACTCTGCGAAAGAAATAAAAAAAAATTGTTTACTAGTTCTGAATTAAGGTCAGGAACTAAGTCAGCTATAAACACAATGTAACAATACAGATTATTTACCATGGCAAAAAACAACTGAATTTTCCAAAAAATGTCAAATCCAATAAATAAAGTTATGATTACAATAACATGTAAAATAAAAAATAAAATAATTCAAATTAACACAAGTATTTAAGTTCCATATACATAACACTCTATGCAAAAGCTTAAACGCATGACTAAAATTTAAATCATTAAATATAATCATCCGACAGAATGTCAACGATTTAATTTTTTAAAAAACTGTACAATTAAGCATAGCATATTTTATATCTATAACCAAGTGACAATAGCTATGGAAAACAACCAACGATTGAATTATGTTTTGCCGGGAAAGTGAAATCGTTCTCAAAGAGTTTCTTTAAGGAACAGAAACATCTCCGTGACGTAATCTCTTTTTTCGTGAGTTAAGTAAGGGTACAGTTATACTTACCTCAAACTGAGAAAAAAAATCAGTTTACATCATCATATCATCATCGTCGTCGTCGTCATCATCGTTAACTATAAAATGCAACTAACACATACACACAAACACATACACACACAAGAACGTGGATAGACAAGTTGTCTAAAGCACTCACCTTTACCGGTCACTACTATCTTAACCTCCATCCTCTTGGTTTCGAGTATCAGGCTCGGCCCTTGGCCAATGTATATATGTGAGAAAGTTTGCCAGTCGCTTTCCTTGGGGCAGTGGTTCTTACCGGGGAGTTTTCTCGGGTGTATCCTCAACCAGTCATACTGACGCCCATATATAGCCTATCGTGTGCTGGAAAAGGGCGTTAAACACAAAACACATGAATGATATGAGTCAATAAACAGGAAAACAAAGTGACAGATAGACCACGTATGACTCATATGCAGTAAGTCAATATTAGCTGTTCCGACATTTAAATCAGTTCAAGATATTGGCCAGTGCATGACACGTCACTCAGTATCTTATAAATAAAATTAAAAAAGAGATCCTGGATCGAGGGTGAAAACATTGTTTCCGTGCTTTATCTTGTTTTCTTTTCCATAACGCTCGATTTGCGTTGAATCTTTAAAACACTGCATGTCAGTCATGCCAAAACAGGCAGTGGGTCACATAAATCACCTGTAATTAAAATAATTATACTGGATCTTGTTTCAGTGAGAGTTTACCTCTAGATTAACTCTAGATTGTGCCGAAACGGAAAGTGTAAAGTACCTTGCTCAAGAAACATACTAAGATTGCAGACTGTCGTGCAGAGACACTCAGAGCAGCTGACTGATGCTCAGAGATATACCATAGATGCAAACCATAGATGCAAACCGCTACTCATAGATACACCTTGGCAACATACAGTTGCTCATAGATACACCTTGGCAACTTACAGTTGCTCCAAGATACACCATGACCAAAACCAACTGGTTAGAGATACATCATGACAGCAGACCGTCGCTGATGTTAGTCGGATATTCTAACTCGCTCTCTTCAGCTTGCGAATGTTGCACACTAAATACCGAGTACAGGAGCTAAATACTTACTTTTAAGGATGGTCAAATAAGTGATATTCCTAAAATACAAGTTCCGTTTCAACCGTAATCAGTGTGATTTATGTTATAAATAAAAAGAGAAGCCTATTTATAAAATTTATATATACTGAGGTACTATTACATATCCTTCTATCCTAAATCAGCCTGGAAGCAAATGGGACAGCCATACATTTTCCAGATTTGATTATAATGTTTCTGTCTAAGAAATGATGGCATTAACCTGAGAAAATAAATGATGCTAAAAATTGTCGTTTTGACTTCTCTTTTAACGTCCATCTAGCAAGTACAAGACAAGTATTTTAAAAATTCTTAATAGTTTATTGCGCTGTAAAACAAAATATTTTATTACTGAACAGAACCCCACACAGTGCATCCCCTGGCAGTATTTCCAAGATATCTCTATAGACATTCGTAGTCTGATTATCCAATTAAATGATACTTAGTATTGACATTTTTTGTGGTACATTGTAGCCTTAAAATTGACGGCCCTTCCTCATTGCTTTGATCACAGTATTCTGCCAATAATCTCTTGGAGATAAATCAGAGCAGTGCATATGTTGTGGCAGAATTTTAGATGCTGTGCACTTTCCGAATATCTGTGAAGACTGCAGATTTAAGCGTTGTTATGGGGGAGATGATGCATACCTCGGTAAGCGGATGGGTGGTTCGATAGTGTTGCGCAATCTGGACGTTCGAAATGTGAATATATATATATATATATATATATATATATATATATATATATATATATATATATATATATATATATATATATATATATATATATATATAAATGAAAATTTCTAGACAATCAGATCAAGTGGAGTGACTTGTGGTCTGAGCTCGCTCTCTCAGAAGCAAATTTTATTTGTGGCCTTTGACTTGGATTCACAACATAAATCCATACTTGATCAAGTGACACAATCCCGTTCAAATATCTCTGTCGTCATTCAATATATGGGGAGTAAATGTTTGACAATTTCAATTCGATCTGAGTTTTTGATCAGCCGTCAGCTGATGCGAGACCCGTCTTTTACGAACTTTTCTGAGCTTCAAAAAGTCTTCAAAAATGTATATACAGCAGACGAAATAATGCCCGTTGAACATAATATTGAACATTTTTACCAATACCCCATTCTATGGCAGCCACTTCCTGCTCATCGATCGCTGACAACTCTCTTCCGTTATGTTGGTCATCTTCCATTGATTCGCGGTTATCTTTAAAATCAATTACACTACCTCAAGATTTCAGCATATCACAGATAATTACATCCGTATGCTTCATACAATTGTGTTTTTGATATCAATCAGAGATTACCATAAGATCATCCAGATTTTAAAGTATGCTACTTGCCGGATATCAGAATTGTTTCTTCTTCTATTCATTGTCATGTACCTATTATACGCAACACACTCTATAAGTTTCGGACGAACTGTACGTGAAGCTGCACATTTTGTAGACCATTATTTAGTCTATCGATCGGCATTGAATTTATTGACAGGTTCAAAGAAGTGAACAGAAACAGCTATAACAAAATATTCACAACTATTCTAATACCTTTTGCACTTATTGGCAGGTGCACTATTTTGGTATTGCGAGTCTTGGGAGAAGTATCATCCACAATGCTTCAAAGTCAAAACAAATAGGCCACAAACAATCGACATGCAATTTGTTGATCCGTATTCTAGGAAACAACCATTGGCATGCAATGTTTTGGAACATATTCTAGGATATAACCATTTGCATGCAATGTTTGGTCCATAACCTAGGAAGCAACAATTGGCATGCAATGTTTTGGTCCATATTCTAGGAAACAACCATTGGCATGCAATGTTTTGGAACATATTCTAGGATATAACCATTGGCATGCAATGTTTGGTCCATAACCTAAGAAACAATCATTGGCATGCAATGTTTCTAAGTCATAAAAAGGCCGCAACAAATGGAATCATGCTAACTGTTACATTTCATGACTACAGTCACCTAATTAAATACCACAACGTTATCACCGAAATAGGACTTAAAAGTTCACGCCTTTATTCCGGTCGGGTGTGTTGTGTGTTTCCAAGTCTATTTATACAGTATAACGACTCTGTGGTCTTAAACTTAGTATATGAAAGAGACAAAGCCAAAACGTTTATTAAAATCAAGAAATATATTTATTTATTTTACAAAGATCGACTGAAAGAGAAACTTAGTATTTTGAATTAAATTGCAAAATATTCTCAAAAGGTCTATCGCAAGTCCAAAATTGTAGAATTTTCAAATGAATTTGATACAATAATAACTAAAATTACAAAGGAGTAAGTCTTATCAATGATACAAGCGACGTTCTAGGACTGGTTAAACCAAAGTGATTTCACTAGTTACACTCGATCATATACGTACTCACTGTGTGGGACAGGTATAACTAAATTCACTTAAAGACGGACAGGGCTATCTCTATCAGAATACTCTTTTAATGTCTTTATCTGATGTAGAGTGTTTTTTTCTTCCTTCCAGGACTTTTAATTATATAAGTGTTAAACTATATTGGGAGTAATTTCGATTAGAGTATATGTCGATTAACTTCTTTGACAGAAATATATTCTATCTTGATAAAGATAGTTTCCTTACAACGTTTGCAAGTTTCATTATTGTATGTGTAAATTTACTTAACAAATATTCTTTACGAACAAGTTAAAAAAAAGTCTGCCTCTTTCACGTTTACACTGGATAACACTGAACCAGTTTTACGATCTTAATGATATTTCCATCTATTACACATAGGTTACATTAAATGCAATTTCTATTTCATACACGCGCAAGTCAAGGTCTGATTGCAAGTGAATAAATCTTATAGTTTTTTGGGGATAATTCCAACGCAACCCTAAACTTTTCACTTTTCTAATTCTTAATAAATTCAAACTTTTTTACTTCATTCTTTTGCAAATATTTTTACTTTAATGTTGCTGGCATTTCTTTGATGATATTATGTATGTAGTAAGAAGATAACTCAATATCGGCTTACTAGTAATATCTACACGAAGGAGAGTTCTTTTCACCACACTTCGCTGAAACAAGCCAATAACCGTAGTCACTTATGCATAGGCTCTACTGATGTTATACACCATAAAACATTTATAAAAAATAACAACAAAAGAGTAAACTAACATATAAAAGGCAAAATAAAGAAAACAAGAACTACATTTCAATATGAACTTCCTACAATCGTCTAACAGGACTATTCGTAGAGTAGGTCATGTAGAATTAAAATTAAATAAAAATAAATAAATAAATAATCTTTTTTGATTTTGAAGATTTTCATTGCATGTTTTTTCTTCTCTTTATATGATGTCGTGCCCGACAAAGTTTTCATTATATTTATTGAACATTGTACTTTTGTATTGTAGTTTTGGGTTTCATTGAATGTTGTAAAATGTTTGTTTCATTGTATTCTTTGAATAAAAAAAAGTTGCAGTTTTCTTTTGCTTATATCACATTGAATATTATAGTGTTTTCTTACTGTAATTTTATTACTTCGCTGAATGTAATTTTCATTGTATTCTTTTTGAATATTAACAAAAAGTTGCAGCATTCTTTTATTGTACATGCATCTCACTGCATATTATACAGTATATCTTTTACTGTATCTTTTTGAATACTGCAAAATGTACCACGTTTTACATTGTGCTCTTTTTTCTATTTTAATTGTCAATGACTGTTCATTGTGATTTTGCAAATTCATCACAATGAATTGTATTTTTGATTTTTTATATTTTATGATTGTAATTTTTTTTCTTAATCGAGCCTCGAGGACGTGGCCCAAATAACCAAGAGGGTATTGTTATGAGGGAAAATTTAAGTATAAATAAGAACATGAGAAATCTCTCTAAATTGTATTAAAACTAACTCTCTTTTGGACTCATTTTCATTAAACGATATTGGGAGTAATTTCAATTAAAATATATGTCAATTAACTTTATTTGACAGAAATACATTCTATCTTGATAAAGATAGTTTCCTTACAACTTTTGTAAGTCTCATTATTGTATATGTAAATTTACTTAAGAAATACTCTTTACGAACAGGTAAAAAATTTGCCTCTACTGATACAAATTTCCGCATTATACATGTATGAAACACACCAAGCAAAGCACAGAAGCCTCTCCATATTATATATGTATATTCTAAATTCGGCTAACGAGAACACTCACTGACGAAGAATTCTTCAGGCCTACTGTCTGACCTCTAACTTGATCATAGCACGAAGTCAGAAGTAATAAAAAAGAACACGTGGTTCTATAAGAACAAGACTGAACTTTTTAGTTTGAAGCACGCCGTTTACACGTGAATGCCAGTATGGCACCCTCATTACTCTCAAGGCATTACCAAAAATGGTTACAGGTGCCTTGAACTAACTATATATATACAGCCCCCAAACACTGGCTCTCACTTTATGTTGCTTCAATACTAGAGAGAGTTATCTTGTGTTTTACAGGTAAGACCTTGTTATGTTTTAAACTTTCTTATAGAATAATGTACCTTTGGAAGTTAAAGATTTATGATTGTAACCTTCCTATTTCCAATGTTTATATGAGTTCGTCTTTTTCATTCTAATATTATAATATAATGAATGTTTAATTGTTTTAAGAACTTATATTTGTATTTATGATAATGGTAAAAAGATTAAAATGGTTACCGACTTCATGTTTAGATTTATATTGGAAATTTAAATATTCTGTAAGGATTAAAGAATAATGTTTTGTAATCTATTCTAAACTAGTATTTTATCCCAAATTGAGTAATATATATTTCTTCAAAATGATTTTTGCATTAATCGCAACTATTTTTTAATCTTTAATTAAGTCAATATTTATTATCTGTAAAATATTCTAAAATGCGAAAGGCTACGAATACACGAAGTTGGTAAACTTGAAAGGAAAATTATTATATGCATTTTGTGTATTGTTCAATGTAAAGACTTTTCTGCCTTTGGAATGTAGTACCGTATATCACCTATATGAATTATATGAATAAACTAACTTTATGTTGCTTCAATACTAGAGAGATTCATCTTGTGTTTTACAGATCCCTTGTACCTTCTTGCTAGCCAATTTGCCAAAGGAATGTAGCTGTTTCTACATTATCTTCTGTCGCACCCTTTCTTTCCTTCTCTCTATCTCTATAATGATGGACTGAGCCGCTCATAAAAGATGCGTAATTCCTTCTCATAGCAGGAAATGAGAAGAAAATTATGATAAAATCTTTATCATAATATAAGGACTATAGTACTTACCCTGAAGTGGACTTTGAGGCTTGAGCAAGAGAGCCAGGAATTTTAAGCAGGGCTGAAAACATCATTTCTTTGTAGTTCTATCAAACCTTAATTTCAGTTTTGATTCAGTAGAGTGAAGATTCTTTCTTTCTACTTCCCAAGTGATTGACAACTAATAGTCAAAATCATAGACATAGTCAAGAAGATTATTCTTAGATTCTTCATTTGAAAGAAGTTTTTCTTTTTAATACCTTAAATTGCTCACGGAGAGGATGTCAAAATTCTGTTCAAAAGAAATTAAACCTAATAATTATTGAAGTGATTCCTTTACAGCAAAATAAAAAAGTAAAAAGCAAACAAACAATAAAACAGCAAAATGAACACCCTCATCCCAATATTTTTTGTATCAAAGCAATACGATCGAATCATACTCGTCAAAGTTTGATGAAATCTTTCTAAAAACCCTTCCCTTTACGATGATAAGCAGACGACTTAATCTGTTAGATGGCTAATTCCTGCATAACTTGCTGGAACATTAAAGATATAAAATTTGACCATTGATCAGACGGGATAGATTTGCGAAGCTCAAATAATGAAAAACACTTTATGAAAGTTTTTAAGATGGTTTTAGTTTTAATATTCCTCAAAGGAATTGTCTCTGTGAATTTTGTGGACGGACACATTATGGTGCACATATTCTGTTTGACTGACTTGGCATTAGATAAGGGACCGAAATCTATTCTGCTAAATGGTTAGTCACATTTAGGAATAGGTTGCAGATGACCCTTAGGTAACTTTTTACTGGGTTTCCTACATTTGGCTAGCGTGACGAAAACTATAGTATTTACAAACATCACTTTCAATTTTCGGCCAATAAAAATGATTCAAATTACTTCTTAATGACTCCTAAATGACCAGCTAAACAACGAATTTCCTGTCCATATGACTTCAGAACAACAATTCCATAGCCAAGTGACCACTCATTATCAGCGGGTATCTCAGGTGCTCTCCGTTTACTCCTAATGACTACAATTATTTCACAAAAGAGCAAACTGGTACCTGTGTAGGTTCAGTTTCGCTAATACATAACCTTATATATCGTACAAAAGACTAACTAAAAAATAGGGTGTATTTCCTTTTCCTACGTTAATACCAGACATATATCATCGACTGTTACATCATATTGATATTTTAACAAGTGGCGAAGATAATAGTTACACTACACAGTGTTTGGTACCACAAGACATAATTTATCCTGTATTAACATAGGAAAATAAAAGTTTCTTTTATTATAAATCATTCTTGCTTCACAGTGAAAGTTTAGAAGATTAAACTCTTGCTATGATACGACACCTCCTCTTTGAGTTTAGTTCACCTGACTTTCATAGTCTTTAAGTTATAAATGTACGTGACTTTGGAATGCGGTAGGATTGGGTTGACATAACCTGTTAAGGTGAATTACATTTTGGTCTTTTTGTAAACAATTTTACCCGTTTTAAAAACAAAGCAAATCCGGTTCAGCATTGCATCACAGCGCCTGTCCTTAAAGTAAAGGGAAATTACTTCAGCGAGACGCGAACGGCGTCTGGTCAAAGTTACTAATAAAACATTAATTTCCATGTCTGAAAAGTAAGGCTGTTCTTTTTTTTTAAAAATTATTATTTTTTTTAGTTTGGTTGTTTTAGCTTACAAAGTATTCGTTTTTGTTACTGCAGGTACAACTTTTGTAGACACAAAATCAAGTCTTGCATAACATGATGGTTTATCTTCTATATTCTTATGTTAAAATATATTAATATATCTTTCATAGGCATAGATAAAGGCATGAGATGAAATCTGAAAAAGATTTTTCAAATAAGTCTATATTTAGCACGTTATTATATAATTAAAGACTGGATGCTACTCATTCTTTAATAATCTTCATATTTATAATCACAAGTATGCATATTATCCACACTTGATGTGGTATACATATTAATCACACTTGTCGTGATATACATGT
Source organism: Potamilus streckersoni (assembly GCA_016746295.1). Classification (NCBI taxonomy): domain Eukaryota; kingdom Metazoa; phylum Mollusca; class Bivalvia; order Unionida; family Unionidae; genus Potamilus; species Potamilus streckersoni. The sequence continues at coordinate 582,841 of JAEAOA010002323.1, forward strand.
TAATCACACTTGTCGTGATACACATATGAATCACACTTGTTGTGATATACATGTTAATCACACTTGTCGTGATATGCATATTAATCACACTTGTCGGAATATGGATACCAATCACACTTGTCGTGATATACATATTAATCACACTTGTCGTGATATGCATATTAATCACAATTGTCGGAATATGCATATCAATCACACTTGTCGCGATATACATATTAATCACACTTGTCGTGATATACATATCAATCACACTTGTCGTGATATACATATTAATCACACTTGTCGTGATATGCATATTAATCACACTTGTCGGAATATGCATATCAATCACACTTGTCGGAATATGCACATCAATCACACTTGTCGCGATATACATATTAATCACACTTGTTGTGATATACATATTAATCATACTTAATGTAGTATTGATATTAATGACGCTTGATGTAGCATGCATACTAGTCACAATTGCCTTAGTTTAAGTATTAATCAGATTTGTTATAGTATGCATATCAATCACGATTGAAGTACCATTTATATTAATTACACTTGTTGTGGTATACATGTCAATCACACTTTATGTAATATGCATATTAAACATGCTTGATGTGGTATGCATATTAATCACACCAGCTGTGATATGCACACACTCGGATGTACAATATATATTGTTTATTCATTCCATGAGGATGCCTCGATACAGTATTAAGTGTAATGTTTTAATATTGATTGCGACTCGTGTTAAAAATGTATAATTATATATGTTATGTGAGGGATGGAAATTTTTATAATATATGTATAGGTCACCCTGGTGCAGTTGTTATTATTCAGTGTAAATTTATAAATGAATAATGAATGTATGTATGTATGTATGTATGTATGTATGTATGTATGTATGTATGTATGTATGTATGTATGTATGTATGTATGTATGTATGTATGTATGTATGTATGTATGTATGTATGTATGTATGTATGTATGTATGTATGTATGTATGTATGTATGTATGTATGTATGTATGTATGTATGTATGTATGTATGTATGTATGTATGCATGCATGCATGCATGCATGCATGCATGCATGCATGCATGTATGTATGTATGTATGCATGCATGTATGCATGTATGTAAGTATGTATGTATGTATGGTTGTATGTATGTATGTATGTATGTATGTATGTATGTATGTATGTATGTATGTATGTATGTATGTATGTATGTATGTATGTATGTATGTATGTATGTATGTATGTATGTATGTATGTATGTATGTATGTATGTATGTATGTATGTATGTATGCATGCATGCATGCATGCATGTATGTATGTATGCATGTATGCATGTATGTATGTATGTATGGTTGTATGTATGTATATATGTATGCATGTATGCATGCATGTATGTATGTATGTATGTATGTATGTATGTATGTATGTATGTATGTATGTATGTATGTATGTATGTATGTATGTATGTATGTATGTATGTATGTATGTATGTATGTATGTATGTATGTATGTATGTATGTATGTATGTATGTATGTATGTATGTATGTATGTATGTATGTATGTATGTATGTATGCATGCATGCATGCATGCATGTATGTATGTATGTATGTATGTATGTATGTATGTATGTATGTATGTATGTATGTATGTATGTATGTATGTTCTTGAATATTATATTTCATTATAAAAGTACGGCGATTCTCACTAAGTTAAAGAGATAGTTGAAATTTCCACAACTTGTCACTTTGTAAAATCATACGCTATGTAAATACTTAGAAAGAACATAAATGCTTCGTTTACTTGCAAAACTATTAAGGTCACCATGGCGATATTACTGTCATGCAGTTATTAAGCCGGATGCTGACATGATCGCATCATCTTTACTTCTTTTGCATGCCTTGTTAGATACAATTGACGGCCTTATCTTGTGCAGTACTGATTTCCTAAAACACTACGTATCCATTAAAACTTTGGCTTTTTGCCGTCCAATGCATAGAGCTGATATAAGGTTGCCTTTCACTCGTGTTCTATCGTTACCACGTCAACTATATTAAGTTCCATCATAAATAAAGTCTGATAGAAAAGCTATTTTGACGCAGTTTTATATTTCTTACCAGATAATGGTTCAAATAAATCACAACAGTTGTTTCAGAACTCCAAACAGATAATGCATACTGTGCAATTCAAGGAATATATTTTAGAGATTATTCACCACTCTACATCAGAGAAGAAGAAAAGAGCCTTTATGGTTATCTTATCATCCCCTCTTAACATGAATATATTCAAAAGTCCCGTTGTTTATTTGTATATAATATGACGGATGCTATAAGACGAACACGTGTGCAATGAACCATGTCATTTTGTTTAATATACATTCTATTCTGCTGATAGCGGTGTAGATATGCCAGTGAAACTCACTAAGTTGCTGACTGGTGTAGATATGCCAGTGAAACTCACTAAGTTGCTGACTGATGTAGATATACCAGTGAAACTCACTAGGTTGTTGACTGGTGTAGATATGCCAGTGAAACTCACTAGGTTGCTGACTGGTGTAGATATGCCAGTGAAACTCACTAGGTTGTTGACTGGTGTACATATGCCAGTGAAACTCACTAGGGTGCTGACTGGTCTAGATATGCCAGTGAAACTCACTAGGTTGCTGACTGGTGTAGATATGCAAGTGAAACTCACTAGGTTGCTGACTGGTCTAGATAAGCCAGTGAAACTCACTAGGTTGCTCTCTGGTCTAGATATGCCAGTGAAACTCACTAGGTTGCTGACTGGTGTAGATATACCAGTGAAACTCTCTAGGTTGCTGACTGGGGTAGATATGCCAGTGAAACTATCTAGGTTGCTGACTGGTCTAGATATGCCAGTGAAACTCACTAGGTTGCTGACTGGTGTAGATATGCCAGTGAAACTCACTAGGTTACTGACTGGTGTAGGTATGCCAGTGAAACTATCTAGGATGCTGACTGGTGTAGATATGCCAGTGAAACTCACTAGGTTGTTGACTGGTGTAGATATGTCAGTGAAACTCACTAGGTTGCTGACTGGTCTAGATATGCCAGTGAAACTCACTAGGTTGCTGACTGGTGTAGATATGCAAGTGAAACTCACTAGGTTGCTGACTGGTCTAGATAAGCCAGTGAAACTCACTAGGTTGCTCTCTGGTCTAGATATGCCAGTGAAACTCACTAGGTTGCTGACTGGTGTAGATATACCAGTGAAACTCTCTAGGTTGCTGACTGGGGTAGATATGCCAGTGAAACTATCTAGGTTGCTGACTGGTCTAGATATGCCAGTGAAACTCACTAGGTTGCTGACTGGTGTAGATATGCCAGTGAAACTATCTAGGTTACTGACTGGTGTAGGTATGCCAGTGAAACTATCTAGGTTGCTGACTGGTGTAGATATGCCAGTGAAACTCTCTAGGTTGCTGACTGGTGTAGATATGCCAGTGAAACTCACTAGGTTGCTGACTGGTCTAGATAAGCCAGTGAAACTCACTAGGTTGCTCTCTGGTCTAGATATGCCAGTGAAACTCACTAGGTTGCTGACTGGTGTAGATATACCAGTGAAACTCTCTAGGTTGCTGACTGGGGTAGATATGCCAGTGAAACTATCTAGGTTGCTGACTGGTCTAGATATGCCAGTGAAACTCACTAGGTTGCTGACTGGTGTAGATATGCCAGTGAAACTCACTAGGTTACTGACTGGTGAAGGTATGCCAGTGAAACTATCTAGGATGCTGACTGGTGTAGATATGCCAGTGAAACTCTCTAGGTTGCTGACTGGTGTAGATATGCCAGTGAAACTCACTAGGTTGTTGACTGGTGTAGATATGTCAGTGAAACTCACTAGGTTGCTGACTGGTCTAGATAAGCCAGTGAAACTCACTAGGTTGCTCTCTGGTCTAGATATGCCAGTGAAACTCACTAGGTTGCTGACTGGTGTAGATATACCAGTGAAACTCTCTAGGTTGCTGACTGGGGTAGATATGCCAGTGAAACTATCTAGGTTGCTGACTGGTCTAGATATGCCAGTGAAACTCACTAGGTTGCTGACTGGTGTAGATATGCCAGTGAAACTATCTAGGTTACTGACTGGTGTAGGTATGCCAGTGAAACTATCTAGGTTGCTGACTGGTGTAGATATGCCAGTGAAACTCTCTAGGTTGCTGACTGGTGTAGATATGCCAGTGAAACTCACTAGGTTGTTGACTGGTGTAGATATGTCAGTGAAACTCACTAGGTTGCTGACTGGTGTAGATATGCCAGTTGGACTCCTTAGACCGTTGATAGTTCTGTATGCATATGAATGGGACTCTACACCACTAGTGGGACTCTCTACACTACTGATAATAGTGTAGCTATGACAACGGGTTTCCCCTCTGGTGACTGTCATATAAGTATGTCACAGGGATTCTGAACTGTTGATAACGATATATGAATATCATTAGGGCTCTCTTTTATACTATTTGTGATGTACCTATGTCCGTGAGACTGTTGATAATAACGGTGAGGGCATGCATATGGGACTCTACTGCTGTTAGTGTTGTTGCCGTCTCATTAAGACTCAGGTGGTAGTGTAGGACTGGGACTCTCTCTACTACTAATGGAAATGTTGACTCTGTACTACTCATAGAGGTGTAGTTAAATTCCTAACATTAATGGTGCAGGTAAATTCCTGACAATAATGGTGTAGTTAAATTCCTGACATTAATGGTGCAGGTAAATTTCTGACAATAATGGTGTAGTTAAATTGCTGACATTAATGGTGCAGGTAAATTCCGGATAATTGTAGTGTAAGTAAATACGAGACAATAACGGCTTGGTTAAATTCATGACAATAGTGGTATGTTAAATTCCTTACAATAATGGCGTAGTTTACTTCCTGGAAATACTGGTTTAGATAAATTCATGACAACAATTGTGTAGGTAAATTCATGACAACAATTGTGTAGGTAAATTCATGACAACAATGCTGCTGTAGGTAAATTCCTGCAAATAGTGATGTAGGTAAATACCTGAGGATAGTGGTGCAGGTACATTCCTGGGAGTATGAAAGGTTATCTACATGACTGAAGGCACAGTAATCTGGCTTTTCTCTAGATTTGGAAAATACCTTAGAAATATTTGTTCTGAGAGCATCATGGGTAGTCCTCATTTTTATTCAGATTTTTAAATACATTATATCGAAAATATGTGTGTGTGACCTACTACGCTAGCAACATTTTATCGAGAAAAGAAATAACATGTCATAGAGTCTACTTTTTACACCAACTAGCTTCAGTAACCACCTTTATTATACACTGACGAGAGAGTAAATAATTACACTGATATTAGAGTCGATTTTACACTGACATGAGAGTCGATTCCACACTGATATGACAGTCGATTATACATTGATATGACACTGATATGACAGTATCGATCATACATTGATATAACGGAGTGATTTCAAACTGATATGGCAGACGATTATACACCGAAGTAACAGAGTCGATTATACACTGATATGATAGTCAATTATATACTGATATGACAGTTGATTATACACGGATAGGACATAGTCGATTATACACTTATATAAGAGTCTACTATACACTGACATGACAGAGTCGATTACACACTGATATAATGATTTGATTATACACTGACATGACAGAGTCGATTATACACTGGCATGACAGTTAATTACACACTGATATGACAGAGTCGATTACACGCTGATATGGCAAAGTCGATTCCACACTGATATGACAGAGTCGATTATTCACTGATATGACAAAGTCGATTATACACTGACGTGACAGATTCGATAATACACTGATAAGACATAGTCGATTATACACTGATTTCAAAATCAATTATACACAAGAATATGACAAAGGCAATTATAATCCCGTATAACAGAATCGATTATGCACTGACATGACAGAACCGAAAATACAATGATATAAGGGAGTCGATTATACTGATATGGCAGAGTCGATTCCACACTGAAATAACAGAGTGGATTATACCCTGATATGACAGTGTTTTATAGACTAATATGACAGCGTCGATGATACAATAATATGACAGAGTTTAGTATACACTTATATGACAGAGTCGATTATAAACTGATAATCTATTATACACTGATATGACGGAGTTGATTATACATGAAGATGGTACTTGATAGAAATTAGTGCAAATGCCTTATATTTATAGTGCTCAACTTGCAATACGGTGTTGGTGTGAGGATGCGTACAATACGGGGTTGGGGTGAGGATGCTACAGCAGATCTTCACCGACATGCAACAGTCTGAATTTGTGTACCGCAAATTATGAATTGTCTTAACCTCATTTTACATGAAACTTCCATGTTACGTACAAATGGCAACTGTGTTATATGGTTAATGTACGAAGACAGCACGATGCAAATTTGTCATGACCTTTTTGAAGTTGACAAGCCTTTAAGTCATCCTAGTGAGCTTGCTGTGTAGAAATGATGACTGTGATATGTTCTTTTGTGAGTAATCCATACAATGCAAACTACCACCCTTTATATTACTATATGAAACTCACTAGGTTGCTCTCTGGTCTAGATATGCCAGTGAAACTCACTAGGTTGCTGACTGGTGTAGATATACCAGTGTGTGTGTGTGACATGCCTTGCAATTTGTTTGCGTATTTTAATCTCTCTCTCTCTCTCTCTCTCTCTCTCTCTCTCTCTCTCTCTCTCTCTCTCTCTCTCTCTCTCTCTCCTAGTCGCAGAGTTTATATTAATCTTAATTGTAGTATATGTGACCTGCTTTCTATACGAATATTGCTGACATAAATTTTACTGTGCTAGCGAGTACCAAAATTGTCATTCAGTCTAGTTTCATAGGGAATAGCATTTTGTCATCCAGTCTGGTAACATAAAGAGAACCACTTTGTCATTCAGTCTAGTTACATAGAGAGTACCACTTTGTCATCCAGTCTGGTAACATAGAGAGTACCACTTTGTCATTCAGTCTAGTTACATAGAGAGTACCACTTTGTCATTCAGTCTAGTTACAAAGGAAGTATATTTTGTCATTATACTACTTGCATAGGAAGTACATTTTGTCATTCAGTCTAGTTACATAAATAGCACCATTTTGTTATTCACTCCAAGTTACATAGTGGTATGAATGAATGACTTCTTGTAGTGACGTAATATAATCAGCGAGTGATTTTTATTTATTTGTCATTTTAGTATTTGATTTGTACAACATGCTACTATTAAAAAATGTATATAATATTATATTTTTTTACTGTTCTTGTATGCCATACGCAATGTATACAACAAATACGATTGTGTCAGCTGTCTTTATGTTTGCTTGAGGAAAACAAATATTATATTGAGTTAGTAATTTAAATTTTTTATTTTGTCCTTTTGAATAAATGCAAATATGTATGACTACTCTAATCATCCCAAGTCCTTGCTACATGTGTTATCTCATACAGTCACACGCTTATGCACATAGATGACACAAATGCGATCAGTTGGAAGTGTAACAGACTAGGACTGCACAAGTCGAAACGTCGTTTAAATGTTATAATGATGCAACGCAGAGCGGAATAAACTAAGAAAAGAAGTTACGAAATTTCATGTCCGTTTCAAACAGAACTTATGGACTTTCTAGCACTTTTTAAGTACGGATATTGCTCTATGTTCTTTTCACATCAATCATTATAAAAACGCAACTCGCCATAAAACTGTTCAATTATCAATAAGTTACGCAACTCGTATCACCGTGACTGTCTTTTTCGTTTAATGTCATTATCACGGTTAATCGTCTTTCGTCACTGATAGGAAATAAATCACCGAGCAGTAGCTCTTCTATGTAAAATGTCTTTTTTTTTTCGGGGCACAATAAGCAAGACAATACGGAAAAAAATGCCTGTTTATATAGTCCCACTATTTTTATCAATCTATTGAGAAGCGCTCACGGCTACCGTTGGCCTACGGTATATCACCAGACATCATAGTCAGGGTCCTTCTATTTCACTAAGCACATAAAAATTAATTAAGCCGTTGCTCTGACAGTTATTACCACCGGTCAAAAAAGACTGTCCTTAAAAAAAGCTCCCAAGGGGACGAAAATTTGGAATACAGCCTTTTCCATTCTTCACCTGTAGAGTTTATTGTAGTTACTGCGAAAGTTTGGAATCCAACTCTTCAATTATCAGGTTTATAGTAGTAATCTTGCATAGAAAACGTACAATAAACGAGGCTCCTGTCTTCTCCTCAAAGCATCTGTAATGCAAGATAGCAGCTGTATGAATCCGAGGGCAATATTAAGAAATATAATACCTACCTATTTCGAACATTGTATTCCTATATGATGACAAATCACAGGACAACTGTCTCTCAGTGTAATTGGGCGTAATATAATTAATGTCTGTTACCGGAACTAATTTTCATCGGTTGGAGATCTCCTTATGTTCACCGACTTACCTGTCAAAAATGAAGCTCAGCGCAAAATTCAAATTTAAATTCGCTGAGATGTTCAATATACATTCATGCATTGAAACTAGACTGACTGAGGTTTTAAACCAACATGAATGTCTAACTTGAAGAAAAAAAACAAAAACGATTTTTCATTAAACAGTATTTGATATTCCTGACCCTCACCTCCCCCCGTGCAATTTCTCTTCCTCCACTGAATTTTGGTACCAACTACTGAATTTTATCGACTCAGCATGTCTATTTCTAGTTCCTGTGAAAAATATTAAAGGACGCATTTGCACGTGACCGAGACATTAAACTCACACCATAGACCTTCCTCTGATTATTTGCGTTATGCAAAGATGACATTTGAACAGATTCATTGCGGACACTTTTTACACCAATAGGATGATCAATATGCTTGATTTATATCTTAATTTTTTAAACTTTCATCAGTTGACCCAATGTTGAGTATGCATGATTTTTTTCATGAATGATAGAAGAGTAGATCCTTGGATAAAAATTTGCAAACCATTATAAAAAAATTAACAAACCCATCCAAAGTTTAAAACGAATAATTGTGTTATTAATAAAGAACAATAAATCAATGGCAAAATTTCAAGTGACATATGTGTATGTGAGGTTTTTGGTGAGCTTTTTAAAATATAATTTTGGTGGGGTTTCCGCCCTTTTCCCCCCCACCAAAGCCATGCATTATTGTCATATCTATTTATTTATATTTGACACATATCTGTAAAATCTAAAATATAAGAACTCATGAAACTATCATAGCTTACCTGGTTATCCTCTCATTTTGGTAGGCTGGTTTTTAACTCATCATTGCCTTTATCATATCAAGGAAATAGGCGCCAAGTGCCATTGGACTACGTGTTGCATGCTCTCCCAACAGAGCTACCATGGTTCCACTCTTCCTTTTAATAATGTGCAAGAACTATTTTTAACTATCTGCTAAATAAAACTCACACTTTATGCATACCTCATTTGCATTCAAAGTGCAAGACTTGTGATACCCTACATATCTGCTCTGATCACTGAATTTTGTTTAGAAACGTACGCATAAAGATAGAACAAACGATGGAGAAAGACACATTCGTAAATCTGAAAATACATTTTAATTTGCACCAACAGCAATTAAAATGAATGTAACTCTCTCTCTGTCCGTCTGTCTGTCTGTCTCTCTCCCCCCTCTTGCCTAGTGATTAGAGCGTCCGTTTCGGAAGCGGGAGGTCGTGGGTTTTGATCTCCAGCCGAGTCATATCAAAGACATAAAAATGATATGGTACTAACAGCTGCATCGCTTGGTGCTCATCATTAAGAGATTAGTGTTAGGAAAGGTCTCCAGGTATCATGATAATGTGACTGGGTCTGAGGCATGATGCCACGGTGTTAGATATCACTATAAATTTCCACACTGAAAACATCGTCGCGATATGACTGAAAAATGTTTGAAGCTACTTTAAAAATCCAAATCACACACATAAACACACACACACACACACACACACACACACACACTCCATTCATTAACCGCGATTAAAAAAAAAAAAACTGCTGTCATGGTTCATGTTCATCACTTACCAATTTCAGGAAAATACCGCCTATAATGAGTATAGAGAAAATGCACTCGCGTGCTAAGACATTTCTGGTGGTATCCCTGTCTTAATGTATGTTATTAATTAGTATTAGCTTATTACCCTATCACATCATGAGACGATTGAACAGTCAGTCTACCATAGGACTAGCATAAATTAATAACTCCTTATTCGGATTACTTCAAAGTTTGCCCTTTAATTCTAGCATAAAACATAGTAAACAGTTACAGCCTGATAACATAATATTATAGGATGATCTAGTAACATTTACAATTTATCATTGAAAATATCTTGTATTACATCTAAAAAATCAGTCCATCATAAATAAATTTTTGTATAAATTATCGTATTCTACATCATCCTGAAGTTAGAAAAAGAAACAAAACTTGGACACAGATCAACAGAACAGTAGAAAGTTGTCTAACATTTGTAGAAATACTTTGTGGTTTAGAATTGTATATCTAGTATAAAGGTATTAAAATAAGTTTCCTTGATATAAGAGGGAAATACTAGTTACTCCAAGAGATGTATTTGCCCATGATGAGAGAGAGAGAGAGAGAGAGAGAGAGAGAGAGAGAGAGAGAGAGAGAGAGAGAGAGAGAGAGAGAGAGAGAGAGAGAGAGAGAGAGAGAGAGAGAGAGAGAGAGAGAGAGAGAGATTGAAGGTGTAACGCATCATGCTGCAGATACGGCTACATTTCTTCTTTCTGGGGAGCATGACAATACGGAGGTACGTAAGAAAAAACGAACGGAGTCTTTTTTATTCTTTTGAGAGAACGGACATTATTTAAATGATTACTATATAATGCTACATTTTAGAGAGCCATTTTATAAAGCCTTTATATCTGCTTGTAAGGAGCAATCTTATTAAAACAGTATATAGTTTTATTACGAAAATAAATAATATTACTCTAAATATATAATTTTAGAAGAAATTTACTTTCGATATAATGCAATGAATAAACTAATATTTATCTGTATGTATGTATGTATGTATGTATGTATGTATGTATGTATGTATGTATGTATGTATGTATGTATGTATGTATGTATGTATGTATGTATGTATGTATGTATGTATGTATGTATGTATGTATGTGTGTGTGTGTGTGTGTGCGTGCGCGCGCGCGCATGCACGCACGCACGCACGCACATATGTATGTATGTATGTATGTATGTATGTATGTATGTATGTATGTATGTATGTATGTATGTATGTATGTATGTATGTATGTATGTATGTATGTATGTATGTATGTATGTATGTCATAAATAATGTATGAAATTAAAATTCATCTTGTCTCGTGAAGATTTCTTTTGAAATTAAATGACTATTTATGGCGTAGTTTGGTTCTTTTAAGATGCCGATAGTTTAATATCCACTTGCGTCTTATTTTAAACTGGAAACAGTTTACATGCTGAACAAATGCATCATGATGTAAATCTCTATTGTGCAAACGCCATAGTGGATAATGACAAGTGTACCTGGAGGCAAGTGTCACTCATGCGTCCGCTCTATTTGCTTAATTGTAAGGGTGTTATGGGGTTTTTATAGAACAAAATAAAGGACTCAGCTTTCTTGATGGTAGCAACATAAAGCTAGCTATATATTTCTATTTTTGTGTTGAAAATATTACAAATAATCTCCAACACAATCAGCATTAACAACACTATTAATTTTTTCTTGTTTTTTTGCCACTCTATCATTTATCAAGACTACTTTTCAGTGTTAATTCGGCAGTGCCGATTTATAGTATGCTATGCAAATGCATTGTCAGTTTATTGCATGCAATATTAATGCAGTGTCAGTTTATTGCATGCAATATTAATGCAGTGTCAGTTTATTGCATGCAATATTAATGCAGTGTCGGTTTATTGCATGCAATATTAATGCAGTGTCAGCTTATTATATACAATGTTAATGCAGTGTCGGTTTATTTTATGAAGTGTTAAAGCTAAGATATTTCATTGTATGGTAATGCTAAGGACAGTGTTGGTGATATTCTATGCTTTAGCGAATATATACTGTGAAATTCTGTCAGACGGGGTGTAACAGGAGCAATTAAAAAATAATGGTCTTAACGTCACATCGTTTACAACTTGTAGACTGAAATATTCTTTTCACAAATGCAACCTTGTTTCTAAATCGTATATCGTATGCATGTTTAAGAATACAAGAATACTACCGGGTGTATGAATATGTATTTCATTGAAGTGATCCTCTAAAGAAATACAAGTGACAAGAAAACAAATTTAGGATATTCAATCAAAACATACTTTTTGGAAATATACGCAACAAAAAGCAAAATCGTTTCAAATTAACGTTACTACCATGCAAAATAATGGAGAGAGAGGGTGTCTGATTTGTTGTAGGGGTTTTATTTTCGGGTTTATTTGTTAACATATTAAGGAAGCTAATAATTATATGTTCTTCTTCACATAACAAAGCTCACAATGTTTCGTGTATCTTTCTCAATGTAATGTCCGGCTTTCATAATTCTTAACGTCATATAAATCCTATTTGATTTTAAGATATTGTACACGAGTGCAAAAATGGGCCGTATGGCATCGTTTGTCGCCGAAAAACTTTTTTGTTTACAAGTGTAGATCACGTGATATGATTGACATGTAGGCCAAAATTGTATTATCACTGCACAGCGCAATATCGACTCTATTAGACATTCCAAGCAGAGCCGGATTGAACTCTGTGGAGGTTTCTAGGCAGACAAAATTTCGGCGCACCCCACCCTCTCGCAAATTATCCCCTTAATACGTCAAGATCAAATCAATTCAGTATTATGTTGATCCGTTGTCGCGTGTTTCCTAAATGGCGTGGAACCCTTAGGCCGGTGCCAACTCTGCATATGTGGTGATCCGGTACTGACACCGAGTTGAATTTAATAAACTCCCTTCTTCCTGTAACTTCACACGAGTACATCCCGAGACCGATTACAGTAAATATTTTAAGATACAGATTTATGCCTGGATACAGATAACTAGTCAATGTTATATTTATTATATTTACATTATTAGCCTGTGTGAGTATGGCTACGTTCTAAGATGCTGAATCATTCCGCAAACCGCCGATTGATAAGGGATAGAATGAGTTGTCTCCTCTTAAGCTATTCACAGCACGAACATAATGTGTTGGAAACGTTAAGAATTCAATGAATTTGTCTAAGTTTGTGTGCAAATGTGCTAAATTTACAGATGGGGCGCAGTTTAATTCTACTGAGCTAAGAAAAGCTCGAAAGGCCGATTGTGCTTCATATTTCAAGTATGAAGGTTCACGTGCACCAATCTGAATGAAGTAGATAGCTGTAACAAGAAAACCGAGTTTGGGATTTTCGGATTAATAACAAAACACCATTGATGGGAATGCAATACAATGTTTAATGTTATATGGTATGAAACGAAATATTATAGACACGTGCTTGCACTGGGTCCCATTATGAGACTAATTAACATAATAAGCACGATCTTTAAATGCAACAAATATGTTACCGAGACAAATGAAAAAAACGATCCACGGTATATCACAAACAGAAATATGATCGTGAAATACGAATAATGTTATGTTCAAAATGACGAATTGATATAATGGCTAAAGTATGATTGTTCGTTCAAAAATAACGAATTGCAAGTTTTACTCATACTAGTAAAACGAATAATGGTTCGTTCATAATAAAGACTTGATAGTTCTACAAACAAATGAGATTTCGCTCAAACTAGCGTAGTGATAGTTTTTTACTCACGATAGCAAAACACTGGATATTACAAAAAACCCTGCATTAGCCCACGGCTAAAATATTATGTATCTGGAGCAATGTAGACACTCCCTGATTCCAAGCAAAGATTTGTAGTCACCGACCACCATTGATTCCTGGGTTAGACTATCAGCGTCCACCACGTTGGTCCGCCACGCTTGATCAACCTCAACCCGACTAGCAACGTTGAAATATTCGAAGCACTCGAATACACAAGCACAGCACCCCTCAGCACTGCACACGTAGCTCTACACTGCTGTACGGCACGACACAGCAGCACACCACAGCATACGCCCTCACAGTACAGACAGCTGCACACGGCACAAACGGCTGCACACTGCACCAACACACAGACAGTCACAGCTGAAAATATATCCGGTATCGTGTACTACACATGACACTAGTATATACGGTAGTACACAACGACGGTCTATACGGTAACTTATACATTCTCAGTCTTGCCTTTAAAAACTACAATAAACAGGTTAAGTTGGCGGGTTATAGGATTCGTGCTGCATTAAACGGAATTTCGTAGAATTCTAACCAAATCACATATACGAATAAAAGATTATCATTTACTAAGCGGTATTTACTAAACTTGTCGAAGCGACATAACTGCGGAATTAAAAATGATAATACAGTGGACAACTTTCAAGTCATATTAACGAATAAATTTACGTACCTCTATAGCTGGATGTTTGGGTCTCAGTACTCGGGTATCATTGTACACTAAAGCGAAACCCGAGTACGTTTACTTAATAAAATAAAACATTTATACAATTCCGTGACAATACCTCCCCCCTTAAAAAAAGTGGCAACACTTTTAGAAAAAGTCACGGAATGTGAACCTGAAAGATTTATTAAAACATTCAATCCTGAACCCTGAAAATAATCTTAATTACACCCTACTTGAAAAATCAACACCAACATGTTCCGACCCTCTAATCGCCTCGATCCGGAAACTAAACGGTTGCAAAGATAACGCCCAGCGCATTAATCTTGCGTTGGCGACCTTCGCTTTGTTCAGATACAAGAGCGGCTGATGGTCCGTCTGCAAGGTAAATTCCCTCCCGAAAAGGTACGTATGGAATTTTCCTATCCCCCATACTAAGGATAGGCACTCCTTCTCAATCACGGAGTAATTTTGCTCCCTAGGAAGCAGTTTCCTACTTGCATAAGCAATGGGCAATTTCACCCCCTCCTGCTCCTGTAGCAAAACAGCCCCAAGTCCCTTATCGGACGCATCAGTCCTTAACACAAAAGTTTTATTCAATTCTGGCAACTTTAAGATTGGTGCATATATCAGTCTTTGTTTAAAAGCGTTAAACGCATTTTCCTGGCAAACACCCCAGGGAACTTTATTCGGTTGTCCTTTCTTAGTCAGGTCTGTTAATGGGCTGGCAATAGCCGCAAAATTGGGGACAAATTTCCTATAAAACCCAATCAAACCTAAGAAAGATCGAACTTGTTTCTTAGTTTCCGGTCTAAGTGCATCTTTAATCGCACCTACTTTGGGTGGGGTTTCAACTGGCCTAGTCCACTTACAAGATGTCCCAAACAATCAAGGTTAGAGTACCCTACACCACATTTTGTGGGCTTAACTGTAAGATTAGCTCTACGAAGTCTGTCAAATAAATCCCTTAATGTCTGAACATGTTCTTCCCAGGTATACGTGTAAACGAAGATATCATCCACAAAACTGTCGACGTTTTCCATACCGTTAAGTAACTTGCGCATAAGACGAACGCACGACGCGCCGGCGTTAACTAAACCGAAAGGCATGACCCTGAATTGATAGAGACCTTTTGGAGTCGCAAATGCCGTTAACTTTTGGGCATTGTCGGCGATTGGAACTTGCCAATATCCTTTGGTAAGGTCAAACTTAGAAATAAATTTATAGCCTGCCAATTTCGAAAATAAGCTTTCCATATCTGGCATAGGCTCTGCGTCAAACACGGTGATTTTATTCAGCTGCCGAAAGTCAATACAAAAGCGGTTTGTCCCGTCCTTTTTTCTGACCAACACAACGGGGGATGAGTATGGGGAATTGGAAGGTTCGATCACTCCCAGGTCTAACATTTTCCCACTTCATCATTGACAGTCTCCCGTGCATTAAAGGGTATTGGGTATCCCTTAATTCTGATCGGCTCTAATGTATTCAACTTGATCTCATGTTGAATCAATCCAGTCCGGCCTGGTTTGTCTGTAAACACGTCTGTGTATTTGGACAATACCTGCGTGATCTGTGTACGCTGAACCTCAGATAAATCTGGGCATACACTGATCTGGTCTACACCTTCTTTCCCTACGTCACTGGGGTATTCAAGGGTAATTCGGTACTGGAGACGAATTCCGATTCGCCACACGACCTATCCTCTATCACCGCCATGCATACTACATTCAAGACCCCTTTATCAATAGCCTGACTAGGTCAATCAATGTAGAGTTTTAGCATATTAGCGTGAAATATTTTGGACCTACCTTCCATGTCGATAACGTAGTCCATCTCGCCTTTCACGTGTTTGACTTCATATGGTCCCTTCCATTGGACTAGCAGTTTGTTTCTGTTCGTAGGGAGAAGCATCAGCACTTGATCACCTACGTTAAACCTCTTGCAATACTTCGCGTGTCTATGACTCGATTTCGCGAGTTCTTCTTGCGTCACTTGGCATGTACTCTCTAATCTTTCGCGTAGATCTACAACGTATTGGTAAGTGGTCTTGACCTCTTCGTTCGCGACTTCGCCCGACCACAATTCGCGTAAGATACGCATAGAACCACGAACTGTCCTACCGTACAACAGTTCGAACGGGGAGAAACCCAAACTTTCGTGAGGGACCTCGCGATACGCGAACAGGATTGCATATAGATACCTATCCCAATCCTTAGGTCTTTCTGCGCACATCCATCGCAACATTTGCTTTAACGTCCCGTTAAATTTCTCTACTAACCCATTGCACATAGGATGGTATGGTGTTGTGCGCAACTGTTTAAGGGACAACAACCTACTTATTTCCGCCATGAGATCTGAGGTGAATTGCGCCCCACAGTCTGTAAGAATCTCTTCGGGCACTCCTACCCTGCTAAACATGTCTACGAGCGCTTCGGCTACACGTTCAATCTCAATTGATGGTAAGGCTATGGCTTCAGGGTACCTAGTCGCGTAATCTACCAGTGTTAGGATGTAGCGGTTTTTACGTTCCGTGTGCGGAAATATGGGCCCTACGATGTCAACAGCTACTCTTTTAAACGGAGTATCTATCAGGGGCATCTGACCTAACGGTATTCTAGTTATCATGCCTTTAGGGACAGTCTTTTGGCAAACATCGCACGAACGGCAAAACCGCGCTACTTCGCCATTGACCCCAGGCCAATAGAATTCCCTGGTCACCCTATCCGATGTTTTCCATACACCTAAATGACCGGCCATACTTGATTCGTGCGCGACCTTGAGTACATGCACCCTAAATTTCTTGGGAACAACTAATTGCTGATATTTCCTACCATCAGGAGTAGTATACTCTGTATTCATGAAGCCTTTACGCTTTAGAAACCTGGAGGACCCCCCGTTCTTGCACTTTCTCACGCTACCCGACAATATTTTTTCCCTGATCGCGTGTAAAGTCTCGTCTCGTTCTTGCTCGTTTAGAAATTCGTCGCGGGAGATATCAGTAATAGCGTCAGGTACTTTCAATTTCCGTAGGGGTTTGTTATCACCCTTTACCTGAGCTCTAGTCTGCACTGCTTGGATGATTGGGAATCTGAAATCCGACATGATCGAGAGTCTAGATCCCTGTACATTGCCAATAGATCGGATTGGCTATGCACAACGCTTCAACGGTTCCGGTCAGAAAAAGGTGTTTCAATTTCTATCCTTGCGACCGGAACATGGTCGATTGATTGGTCCAGTAGCATACATGGCGATTTGAACCCCAGCAATTGGTCATCGCGAACGAGGCTCCGTTTCACGACTACGCTAGTGCACCCAGTGTCTCGTAAAACCGTCACTTCCTGGCCATTTACAGTGCCATTCGCCGTCGGTACCCTTGCTTCTGGGAAAATACATGTACCGATCGATTGGATAGGGTCTCGACCGATCCCTGCACGCATTACTGGCTCATACGCTGCTTCCCGGTTAGCTGGCTGGGAAACATCGAATTTTCTATTTATCGACCGCCTGCCTTCAATGGCTACTGCGACTCTCTGGACTGATCCCTTCCGCTTTGGACAATTGGGGGAGATATGACCCCACTCCTTGCAAGTGAAACATTGCTTGTCCTTATACCTCCCCTGGTTATTTCTACTAGGTTTTTCAGGTTCCCTGGGTTATGGGTCCCTAGCCTAATTACCTCTTTTTCCGTCTCGCGAGATAACGTTTTGGGACACACGCCCCCCCCCCCCCGAGCTTCAGCAAATAGGTCCGCCTGTGTGGCCATGTCATATATACTAGTGAAGGATCGTTCCTTCAAGAACAAGTACAACTCTTTGCCACAAGTTGTTAATAACTGGTCCCGAAGCAAAAAGTCCATAAGACCCTCGAATGTCTTCACGACTTTACCACATTCCACCCATCGCTGCAAGTAATTGCACGTCCTAGTGACGAATTGAGTGAATGTCTCGCCTCTTTCGGGTTTACTATATTTAAACTTCTTGCGAAACCCTTGCTCGGTTAACTCGTACTTCTTAATCAGTGCCTCTTTCAACGCGGGGTAATTAAGCGAATCCGTCGCGGGTAAACGAGAATAAACATCTAAAGCTTTACCCTTGAGCAACGCGCTAAGATGAAGCGACCAATCATCCTTTTTCCATTTTTGTGCAGTGGCGTACCTTTCCAACCTATTAAGATAGCTATCCATATTATCTTTATCGTGTTCGAATGGGGATAGTTTTGGACCTTTTAGTTTAAAATCACATTTCCCCTCCCGTTTGGTTTGCAATAGCTCAGAATTTCTTTGAAACTCCTTGTCCCTATTTCTATCTTCTATCTCTAAAGTTTCTAATCTCGCTTGTTTTTCCCTTTCTGACTTCCTATCTTCTATTTCTGTTAGTAGTCGTACCTTTTCCCTTTCGGATTCCCTTTCCCATTCTATCCTTTCCTTTTCAGCCTGTTTTTCTAATTCTATTTTTTCCTTCTCAAAAGCCCTTTCTCTTTCTGCGGCTTCCCCTCTTTCCCGCTCTAATTGTCGCTCTATCTCTAATTTCTCCCTTTCGGCCTTCTTTTCTAATTCTACCAATTCCCGTTTGGCTTCCCTCTCCTTTTCCCTCAGGTCCCTTTCTCTATCCTGTTCTTCGCGAACAAAATTTCTTAAAGATTCCCCATCGTACCCAAACTGCTTCCCCAATTCCACAAGTTCTTTCAACGAAGACATTTTTTTCACAAAAAAAATCTGATAGAACCAACCTAAAAGTGCACAATTATTTCAAAAGGTGAAATCTTTACACTCAGAACAACTAGACCGTATTTTCCTTCTCGGAAGGCAACAACAACATACAATTGTACAATGAACAAGGCAAATGTAAAATGGCTACTTAACTTACTGTCTTGTCAAGAGCGTCTGAAACATACATAAATAATCATACACTAATAATGAAACAATGTTTTGTTAAATCCGAAGATCCCACTTCTGACACCATTTGTAACAAGATAACCGAGTTTGGGATTTTCGGATTAATAACAAAACACCATTGATGGGAATGCAATACAATGTTTGATGTTATA
Source organism: Potamilus streckersoni (assembly GCA_016746295.1). Taxonomy (NCBI): domain Eukaryota; kingdom Metazoa; phylum Mollusca; class Bivalvia; order Unionida; family Unionidae; genus Potamilus; species Potamilus streckersoni. The sequence goes on from JAEAOA010002323.1 coordinate 602,418, forward strand.
TGGTATGAAACGAAATATTATAGACACGTGCTTGCACTGGGTCCCAATATGAGACTAATTAACATAATAAGCACGATCTTTAAATGCAACAAATATGTTACCGAGACAAATGAAAAAAAAAAAACGATCCACGGTATATCACAAACAGAAATATGATCGTAAAATACGAATAATGTTATGTTCAAAATGACGAATTGATATAATGGCTAAAGTATGATTGTTCGTTCAAAAAAAACGAATTGCAAGTTTTACTCATACTAGTAAAACGAATAATGGTTCATTCATAATAACGACTTGATAGTTCTACAAACAAATGAGATTTCGCTCAAACTAGCGTAGTGATAGTTTTTTACTCACGATAGCAAAACACTGGATATTACAAAAAACCCTGCATTAGCCCACGGCTAAAATATTATGTATCTGGAGCAATGTAGACACTCCCTGATTCCAAGCAAAGATTTGTAGTCACCGACCACCATTGATTCCTGGGTTAGACTATCAGCGTCCACCACGTTGGTCCGCCACGCTTGATCAACCTCAACCCGACTAGCAACGTTGAAATATTCGAAGCACTCGAATACACCAGCACAGCACCTCTCAGCACTGCACACGTAGCTCTACACTGCTGTACGGCACGACACAGCAGCACACCACAGCATACGCCCTCACAGTACAGACAGCTGCACACGGCACAAACGGCTGCACACTGCACCAACACAAACACAGACAGACACAGCTGAAAATATATCCGATATCGTGTACTACACATGACACTAGTATATACGGTAGTACACAAGGACGGTATATACGGTAAGTCATATACATTCTCAGTCTTGCCTTTAAAAGCTACAATAAACAGGTTAAGTTGGCGGGTTATAGGATTCGTGCTGCATTAAACGGAATTTCGTAGAATTCTAACCAAATCACATATACGAATAAAAGATTATCATTTACTAAGCGGTATTTACTAAACTTATCGAAGCGACATAACTGCTGAATTAAAAATGATAATACAGTGGACAACTTTCAAGCCAAATTAACGAATAAATTTACGTACCTCTATAGCTGGAGGTTTGGGTCTCAGTACTCTGGTATCATTGTACACTAAAGCGAAACCCGAGTACGTTTACTTAATAAAAAAAAAAACATTTATACAATTTCGTGACAATAGCAGTTAATTATAAGTAGATCTTGCATGTAAAGTTTCTTTTTCTGCCGACTTTTGAAATTTAAATATAGGTTCGTAATCTGGTGATCTCTGGAATTTGAGTCCGATTAGGATTAATATCTTCTCAAATAAAGCGATTCTTTTCTATTTTTTAGTATTATCCTTTGATAGGATGTGTGATCCGAACGACATCACTTTTGCTAACATGATTGCTGTAATTTGATGGTGGCTTGAAAGGTCAGCAGGTCAAGGCATCGTATCTGTCTTCGTTGGATCTAGGTAATGTCATAAGACTGGATGTCACTTCTATGCAAATAAATTAATTTCCAATCTCACAGTCCATATATTTTGTGCAAGACCCTATCAAAGGATCAAGCATATATTAATATCAATACGGATGCATACATACTTTAAACATATATAGATACATGCATGTAAACATACATACATACATACATACATACATACATACATACATACATACATACATGCATACATGCATACATGCATACATACATACATACATACATACATACATACATACATACATACATACATACATACATACATGCATCCTTCATTTGTGTGGATATATACAATCAGATTTACATACATACATACATACATACATACATACATACATACATACATACATACATACATACATACATACATACATACATACATACATACACACACACACACACACACACACACATACACACACACACACACACACACACACATACATACATACATACATACATACATACATACATACATACATACATACATACATACATACATACATACATACATACATACATACATACATACATACATACATCGTTCCTTTGTTTGGATATATACAATCAGATTTTGGCATTTATATGAGATTTTGATCGGTGTTGATATGCCCAAAATTTTCAACGTAATCTTTTAAGTCCCCCATAACGCTCAAATCATTATATATCCTGAAGGGAAAAGTTAACCAAAGTCATTATGGTTCTAACTTGAATGTTAATTACAAATAATCACCAGTAATGGCTTTCCTGACATATTTAAGCGTAATCGAATTCTCCGTCAACTAATCCACCGCAAAACATTATACGGTGACACATTTCTTAAGGGACTTAAGTTTCTCAAAGAAGCACTCAGATAAACACCAAAAATTTTCAAATAGGCATTAATATAAACACTAGAATATTCTCGACAAAGGTTTGATATACACACCAAAATACACTCACCGATGCGTTGAGATAACACCAAAATATTATCGACGATGCATTTAAGTAAACTTCAAAATATTCTCAACGATTCATTGATATAAACTCAAAATTACCACGAGTCACTTAATGAAACCTATTTGAGAAATAATTTTATTTCGTTGACATTAGGATTTGTCGTTTCAGGTTAATTTTCTTTCGTTAGACAGTAGGATAGATATTGTCCTTTCAAACTGAACGAAAATATTTTATAAAACAAAGAACCAATTAATAGCGCTGAGAAAGCGCCTTTTCCTGGCAAATTTTCCTTGCATTCATTGGAAACACATTTTGTTAAATAAATTTTGTTTTCTTAAATGTTTTTGTTGTACAAATCAGTAAATATTTACTAATTCGCTCTTTTCTAGATAGAGTTAGCAATGCAAGTTTCTTCTCTACTATTTAGAAGTAAATGGAACGTTTATTGAAAGCTGATGTTATTTTTCTAGTAGCGCCAGATGTATCCATTAAGCGTTGATTAAAAATTGATTCGGGTTCCAATCCGTAGCTATAGTAGTATAGGGAAATGAGGATTTTGGCTCACCACCACCCTACCACACCTACTCCCCCCACCCCCTCCCCCACCCCTGCCAAAACCCTCATTTTCCTATACTACTACTATGTAGACAAATATTTTGTAACCAGACAAAACAACAGGTGTTGGAATGTGTTAAGCTCTGTCATACAGAGGTGACTAATTTATTAGAACAGCGTATGTGTGGAATACAATTATTCTAAAGACGGCAAATAGATTTTACCACAATTTTTTTTATCAGATAACAGGATGAAAATTAAACTGTACATTAGAACGTTTCAGTTAACAAGGCGGAAATTAAACTAGCATTAGAATGAAATGATATTATTTTAGTTATATTATATCTTAAGTTTAGATAAAATTTTATGTTACTCATATTTCTTGTGATATTTTTTTTCATACTTGCTAACCCTCATTGGTAGAATATCTGTTAACATATTGTCAATAATACGAAATTCACGTAATAAATCATCCATATTATATTGAACTCCTCGTAGGTTAGACCGGATCTGATCAAGTAGTTTCTTGTAAGTTTTAATTGATGTTAAACAACCGTGCTTCTTTATCAAAAGTCTTGGTTCTACTTTTTTACACGCCGCTGTAAGTGAAACACCAATAGCGGATATGATTAACAGAAAAGGATTTAATGATACCCCACTTGAAATTATACCAGAACTGGTCATTAACAAGGGTAGATATGATATTACTCGAAGGATCTTGTTGTAGTATTTGTAACATTTTTTAACACACTAAAGCTTTTTATGATAATATTTATAGTATTGTATTAGTGCGTCCACATCCTGTTCTGGAATATCTTTTGAAATGTGATTAAAATCAACTATACTTCTTTTCATTATAATATTTGTTTACATAGTTATAATAAATCAGCTACAAATTCCAAACACCACCGATAAGGACCTACAAAATTTTTATCAGTTGGTTCAAGTGTAAATTCCTCCTCAGAATTTTTGTTTAATATTACAGATAATATTCCAATATGTCATCATCTAAATAACGCCATGAATATGTGGTAAATATTTTAAACTTTACACTGCTAAACACTGACAATCTATACACACCGGTAACTTCTGCAATATATTTGATAGATTTGTTTTGTGATGTCCATCCACTATAACCAGATGCAACAGTATACACAATATTTTTAATCTGTTTGTGAGGAATTTTAACCATACTCGTTTTCTCAACAATATTAGGAATTCCACTAATAATATCATTGAGTTTTGTGTTAATATCATTGCGATTTGTTTTAATATTAGCGAGTGTAATGTTAACATTTGATTGATTTCCAAAAAATTCATCTCTAATTTTGTTTATGTTTCTGCGAAAACTTAAAAATGTGTTCACGTGACTGGTAAAATCAGTTTTGAGCGCTGTGATTTCATTAGTAATTGAAGCGTCCCAATCATTGACGTATTTTTTAGTGACAGCATCCCCATCCTTAGTTGGGTTTCCAAGATCTGTAATCTTGTTTTGTGTCATAACAATATTCCCTCTTGGATTTCGTACAACTACATCTGACAGTTTTACGTTACTCGTCTTTACTCGTCCTTCTTTGTCCTGGAAAATGACGACTTCGTCTGGATCTACGCTGGTAAGATTTAGTAAATTATTGATTTCATTTTTGAGCTGATCAAGAGTTGCATATTTGGATAAGTCACTTTGGTAACCTTTTGTGGATAACTCTGAAAGTGTTTCAAATTTTGTATAGTAGCTCATTATTTACTGTCCTAGATAAAATTATCAACACTAGTTTAATATTATATAAAATGGCAAAATCGTTGATATTAATTTTTGATACAGAGAGACTAGTGAAGCATAAACATAACAATGAACTTCCTGATTGTCATTATCTTATTGTTGGGCGAAATGGATCAGGAAAAACAAATTTGCTAATGAACTTGCTTCTTGGTGATAATTTTCACTACGACAGAGTTTATATTTACACAATCAATCCACAGCAAGATAAGTATGAGTTATTAAGCGAATATAATAACAAGCTTCGTGATGATCGTAAAGCTGGTGAAGATTTTTTATAATTAGGCAGCCAGAAGATCTTATTCCAGTTAATCAACTTGATGCAGATGAACATAAGATAGTAGTTTTTGACGATATTCCTCTAAATAACATGGAGATGAATAAAATAAGATCATATTTCTCACTGTCACGTAACAAACAGTGTAATTCTGTTTATCTCGCTCAAGGATTTTATAATGTTGATAGATTTATTAGGCGAAATACGGGTTGTTTTATTTTATTTCCAGGACTGGATAATGTTGACGTTAGTAATATTTCAAGCGAGCAATGCGGTGGCGTGACAAAAGATAAGTTTATTGAACTTTACCGTAATGATACAAAAGATAAATTTAACTTTTTCTTGTTGATAAACTTACAAATGATCCAACTAAAATGTTTCGCTGTTGTATTAACAGTTACTTACAGTAAAGCGTTTCAATTTGATAAAATTTATAATTATAATAATGGACAAACGAGCAAGATACAGACAACACATAGAAGATCTAAAAAAAAACTTGCTCAATCTCAGGCATCACTTAAGCAAAAAGTACAAGAAGCACGACGTGGGCAAGTAACTGCTACAGAAGCAACAGCTACAATTTTCAAGCCGGTTACTGAAACACTATTAGGTAAACAACCTGAAACTAAACCACTATCAGAAGAAGAACTTTAACAACTGCAGGAAAAAGGTTTGGTTGGAATTGTTAGAGAACAACAAGAAGTAGCTGCTGCAAAATTTGTTACTAGATCTGAAGAAGAAAAAAGAAAACTGATTGAGGCATTTACAGCAAATATAGCTGATCCTGCGGCTAGACAAGCTGAAACAGATCGATTGATAAACAATCCCCTGGAACTTGAGCGAAGATTAGCAGAATTAACAACGCAAGGAATAACAAATATTATAACAAATTTATCAGGAGATATAAAAGATATCAAAGAGGAGCAACAAAGAGTCGGTAAGCTTACTGTAAAGTATATGGAAGTTGCAGATCAAAGATTTCATTTTACAAAAAGAGCAAATGATGAGATAAAAGGTAGTGAATATGATGATTTTTTAAGCAAAGAAAATATAAGGGGTATTGATGATATAAGCAAGTGGACAGATGTAGAATATCAAACATTACTCGATAGATTAGATGTAATATTTAAAGACGGAGCTGCTGCTAAAGATGAAATAAACACGGTTACAGAAATTGATGATATGCTTCCACCTTATGATAGAATGAGAAACGGTGTCATTGCTCTCACGTTTAAAAAAACAGCAGAAAATAGTAAAGCATAACCTTTTGGTAGTGGGTGGAGTTTTAGAAGGAAATTTTTTACTTTTGATAAATCTCGTATACAAAAAAAGTAGAGTAAGAACAGGAACTGGTGTAACGGTATTTACATCAACTACTGAAATGATAGGTAGATTAATGTTATTAATATCATCAAAGGAAGCTGGGAATGTTAGTGTTGAACTTGATAATGAAATCATTGACATACTTGATCATCTAAGATCGAGTGAATTATTAACATCGGACGAATATGAAACTTTACACCGCGACTTAATTTTGTAAAATGATATAATATTGAAGGAATGCAAACAACATTATTACTAAACTCTAGTGAGTCTGCGATAGATATCGCAAATTTTTCAGTAAATTATATTCCACCTATCCAACTAGATCCTACAAAACAATATGAAATTGGATTAATTTATTGTACTTGCTGGAATGCTATACCTAACGTGAAAAATGATGTTAACGATGAAATGTATTTTACTATGATTACAAAATCTCCAATATCTACAACAAAAAAATAAAAATTCCGCAAGGAGCTTATAATATTACTGACCTAAACAAGACAATCAAAGAGCTCATCACAAAAGCTGATGGTGTGGCTGATAATTTTGAATTAGCAGCAAATTATAACACATTGCGAACTAGGATAACTTTGAAAAATATAGCAATCAATCTTGAACCAAGAGAAAGAAGTATTGCACAACTGTTAGGATTTACTGAAAAAAACTTACACTGCACTTGATCAGCCTATTACATATGACAGTGAACTGCCAGCAAATATAACAGAAGTAAATACAATATTAGTAAATTGCTCTATTGCATCTGGCTCTTATACATCAAAAGGTAGCAAAGGTCAAACGATTTACAGTTTCTCACCAGAAGTCCCGCCAGGTTCTCTCATACAAATAACTCCACGACATATTATATATTATCCTTTAAACGTTGAAGATCAAATATCAGGTATAATAATGCAGTTGACAGATCAATCATGAAAACAGTTACATGTTAGTAATGAGGTTGTAACTTATTATTTACATCTACGCGAGCAAAAGTAAAAATTATGCAACATCAAATATAATGAAACAAAAAAAAAGTTTATCGAAGAAAAATAGTAGGAGGATTTTTTTGAAATATATTCACTAAAGTTTTTGAAAATATACCCGGGTATAGCACGTAAAGTTGCACCAATTGCTATTGACGCTGGTAAAGCTTTTCCAACTGGGGCTGCATCTGCCGCTGGGACTGCGGTGGGACAAAAAATAGCTGATAAAATAAAAGGTGATCCACCAACTACATCTGAAATAAACAAGTTATCTCAGAAATCGCTCCAACAAAAGAAACCCAGCGAGCTATGATAACAACAACAACAAAATTATTATCACCAAAGGGCGAGCAGATCATACAAAAATTAATATCTAAAGTAACAGTGCCGCAATAAACTTTTATATAATCTAATAAAATAAAATGTCTGTTAAAAATTATCTCGAGTTAACAGAAACTTATGACATCGACAACGATGTGACAGAATTCGAGTTTGTTGAGTAACTTGATGAAAATTCTAACGAACCAAATAAAGCTGGTATTAGAAACTTTAACACCAGAGAGGAAGATGTATTTCTACTGCCACATAAGGCTATGTTAGAAGTTCGTGGTCAGATTATGACAGTAGCCAATCCACCTGCTGCAATTGCAGTTGGAACAGAAGTAGCTCTTATAAATAACGGCTGGTGTTTATTCAAAAGTGCTAGATATCAACTGGCCAATCAAACTATAGAAGATATTTCGAGTCATCTACAAGTTGCAAGTACAATTTTAAATATTATTTCGTTTACAGATGATTACTCAAGATCATTTGCAACTAACATGATGTGGTTTAAAGATACTGGACGGGTTATAGCTGAATCAACTGAATTTTTAAAGAGAGGCGCTATAGTACATGGAGCTAATGCTGATGAAAATGCTGTAATTGTGAGAAATTTTATCAATGCTAATGCAGACGCGCTAGCTATTGCCGCACCCGCTGAAGATGCTAATGCAAACACCACAAGAGTTTCTCTTATAGCAGCTTTTAATAATCTAAATATAACACCACCAGGAGCAGCTGTAGATGGTACTGCGATGTTAAATTTACTTCTTAACACACTTGACGTGAGAAATCCACGTTATAACGAAGGCTTTGCTAGGCGAAGAAAACTTGCAGCAGGATCACGTCAAATTACAATGATGCTTCCGCTAAGTATGATTTTCGGCTTTTGTCGCGATTATGATAAAGTATTTCGCGGAGTAAAACATACTCTTATTTTAGATCGAGCAGACCAAAACGATTGCTTGTTTAGATCTGGAGGAGTTGATGTACAGTTTATCATAAACAAACTCGCTTTGTGGATGCCACGTATAACACCATCAATCACTAAAATGTCAGAATTAAATAGTACGCTTGATAAACATACAAACAGAATTTACTTTAAGCAGCATAAGATATATCAGACAGCGGTTCTAAATACTACTGACTACACATGGAGGGTCACAACAACATCAAGCGAACAACTGCGGAGAAATATCTTTGTCGTATTTCAACAACAAGCCCGACGTGTAACCAACAACAAAATAATGCAATATTTGATCACTCTAATGTCAGTCGAATATACGCTAGATAAAATTCAAAGCAATATCCAGAACGAGCTATCGAGTGCAATTTTGCTGATGATGCTAATAAAAATATTTCTCGACCATACATGTACCTGCTTGACGCAATACAAAAATATCAAGATGTTGAAGATGAAACTCAAATATCAGCAGAGGAATTTCGTACGCTTTATCCTATATTTCATTTTGATGTTAGTAAACATAGCGAACGAGCTGTAGACAGCACAGCGGATATTGAAATTACCTGGACACTTGGGGCGGCTCCAGTGGATCTGTTGTACGTATACGCATTAGTGATTAGTGATAGATTTATCACGGTAGATTCTATTGGAGGTAAAATGACAGTTCAAGTTTAATCTACAGTTGTTATATAAAATGGCAAGGTATATTGTAAAAGAAGTGTATTTGACTGATGGCCAAGTTAAAAAATTAGTAGCTGCTATTGCAAAGCGAGAACAGGTATCATTAAAAATCAATCCTAATATTTCTGATGGTGTTTTAACAAAATTAATGCTAACAAAAAATCAAGTAAAAAAGTATGATCGTAAAAAAACTTTTGTTTAAATTTGAGTGCTGCACAAATGACAGCGATGGCAAATGATATTGTCGTTAAAGGTTTTCTTGGTCCAGAATTATCAGTTTTAACTAGTACAATAATACCTAAAATTTTACCAGTCTTAGGCACATTAGGAATAGCAGCAGCGTCTGGAGCAATATCTGGCGCAACGAAGACAGCAGTCGAAGGTAATGGTATCATTCGTGGAAGTGGAATAAAAAAAGAAAACAACAAAAACAAAATCGCCAACACCAAAATGCAAATGCATATGCAATCAAACAAAACAAGGAGGAATTATTCCGTTCGCTCCACTTTTGGCGGGACTAGCGGAAAGTCTGCTGCCAAATGTTTTAGGAATCGGACGTGGTCTAACATTACCGGGAACTCGACCACCCCGTTGAGTAATTTTGATATCATTGATAAGTTAAAAGCTGTTCCTGGATTTCACGGAGTTTATTCTAAAGATGAACTCGCAGCAATAAAATCGCCGTCAGCTGTAAGTTCGTGTGTTATTAATATACAAGATTTCAATGACGGATCCGGCACGCATTGGGTAGCAGTTTATAATAATAATTATTTTAAAAAATATATTATTCGTCAAATCAACTCCAACCTGTTGGAACGTCTGCTTGTGGATATTATTGTATAATGTTTATACAACAGATGAGCAGAAATCTTAACTTTTTAAAATTTATTTTACAGTTTGACAAGCATCCTTCTCACGCTAATGATGAGATCGCAATAAATTTTATCTAAACTTAAAAATAGAATAATGTCAACATACTGTCTCAAGTGTAGAACTAAAACAGAAAATATTAATGAAACAACAGAAAAAACAAAAAACAACAGGATAGTATTACAAAGTTTTTGTGCAGTCTGTGGAAAAAGAAAAAATATGTTTTTAAAGAAAGTGTCCCCAGCGACAGTATCCTCAGAGATGTCGCTAGGATCTGGTTATCCTGATATTATTTTAGTCGACGACTAGAAATATAGAATGATATGCAACTGTGATTCTGACAGAGTTTTGTGTCTTGAACAAAATAAAATTGTCGCATTCTGTCAATGTTGTAACAACAGAGAAATAATAGGGTCAGGTATAGATATACATAAAAGTATTGGAAAATTACCAAAAAAAAAGGCGGTTGGACATTGCCAGGTCATCGGTTTACTGGTCCGTGGAATCCGCTAGATCAACAACTAGATGAAAATGACAATCCGTTGCCGTGCCAAGAGCGTTATAATCAAGTGGATGCAATAGCAATGCGTCATGATATCTGTTATCGTGATCATGAAAACTCAAAATTAGATTGTGATAAAGTAATGTTAGACGAATTACGTGATAAGGAGCCAACAAATCTACGAGAACGTTTAGATAGAAAATTTGTTCAGGGAATGATAGGAGCGAAATATAAACTCGGACTCGGTAAAAAAGTATATGATGATCTTGCAGTCGAGCTGCACAGACCTAAAAAAAAAAGTTCCCACGACGTATAGTTGTCGCTAATGGTGTAGATGATATCTGGGCAATAGATTTGGTGGATGTATCCAATCTAGCTCAGTTTAACGTTGGCGCTGATGGTGCTCCAAAAAGGTAATTGTTTAATGTTATAGATGCTTTTAGCAAATATGCTTTCAGTGTACCTGTTTCGGATAAGACAGGGACTTCAATGACTGATGCGCAAAAACAAATAATAACGAGTACAGAAAGAAAACCGAATAAAATCTGGACTGATCACGGATCCAAATTTTTTAACAAAAAGTTTGAACAGTTTCTAGAACAAAATAATATAAAAAGGTATGTTACAGGAAACGAAGGTAAAAGCGTTGTTGTTGAGAGATTTAATCGCACGCTAAACGAAAAATTACACAAACATATGACAGCTAAAAACACCAACAGGTACATCGATGACCTTTCTCAAATCGTAGGTGAATATAATAACACGAAACACCGAACCATCAAAATAACACCTAAAAAAGCTATTAAAAATCCAATATTAGCAAATGAAAACATGTACCGCAGACATAAATTTAAGGTTGGTGATAAAGTTAGAATTTCTTTGACAAAGAAGGTATTTGCAAAAGGATTTACTCCAAACTGGAGCGAAGAAATATTTGTAGTTGATAAGGTACTTTTAACAGTACCTGTAACGTACGTTTTAAAAGATCTGGCAGGGGAACCGATCGTAGGTAGTTTTTATGAACAAGAACTACAGAAAACTGAGCAGGATGTTTTTGTTATCGAGAAAGTGATTAGAAAAAAAGGAAATAAAAGTTTAGTCAAATGGCGTGGGTATAGCGATAAATTTAACAGTTGGATCCCAACTAAGCAGATTGTGATATATTGCTATTATAAATTAACTCATACTTTTTTGACAGATTTACATTTTACTGGTTTGCATAACGATATTAGATACTGCTTACGATCGTTAGAGATCGTCATTAGATTAAAAATTTTAACGAATATGAAATCGAATTTGATATTTTTCTGTCGGCCTGGAATCTTGATATTTAAGAAAGGTTTGATTAGCTGCCAAAACAGTTGTTGTTCGGCAACGGTAAAATTAAATTTTATTATTTGTTTAGCAATGTGATACTTGACATTATACCGTTTAGTTGTTGATCTGCTGTAATTTGATCTGTCAGCAACAGTGACTATTTCACCATCATCATCAGATTCATTGTTATACAAAATATCATCTTCACTATAACCAATAGATTTGTCTATAAAATCTTTGGAAAATGTGACCTTATCGCTGGTGACTTTGTCGCTAGTATCTTCTTCGTAGAGTTCAGCAAGTCGTTTCATCAAGTCCATTATTATAATATATTTTTATCTAATTTATTATTATAAGATGACTGATGAGATAAAATATCACCAAAAAGTTAATATATTACATTACAACGAACTAGCCGAAGCGGTAAGAAAATGTTTGTTGGGTTATAGTGTTGATGTTATTGTAATGCAAGGTGATTCTCATAAAATATTACTAACAGAAGCAGAAAAGAATAAAATTAATGAAAGTGCAGTAACGACGCTAAAATTTAATCACGATGATATCATAGCATTTGCTCATCATTGCTTGACTAAAACCGAATTACAAAATATTATTGATCATCATATCTAAAACCAATCCTAGCATCGTATTCCTTTGAAAAAGCTGATTTTGTTACTGCATCGGCTATAAATTTTATTGTTCTGGAATTTATCTTATAATATTTCGCCGCAGCTGTAATCGATTTAAATTCAATCTCCTTTTCAATCTCCTTTTCGAGGTTTTTTGAAATAACAAGTTTTATTGGGCATCTAAAATTAATGCCATTACTATTTTTTCCTTTTCTCACATTTTCCTGTTGCGTCACTATATCCAGATTTTCCAATCGATTATCAGTTTGTATATTATTGATGTGATTGATAACCAGACCATTGGGTATAGATCCGTTGAACACCTCGTAAACAAACCTATGACCATTATAACTATCAAAATCTGTTAGTGTTCCTCTAACAGTTATCCTGATATATCCCATATTGTTCTTAGTACCAAGAACTTTTTTAGTTTTTCTGTTTCTTATAATACCATGATCGTTAGCCTCGTATAAATCAAAGACTGGATGCGGCTGAAACTCATCTTGTAAATTTTCAATGTTGTCATCAGTGACTTTACCGTTATAATGATATACACGCTGTCCCTCTGGAATATCATCGCAGAACAACGTGTAAATAAAATCTTTTCTGAACATTGCAATCCTCTCGGCATTATCTCCCTTTACACTAATATTATAACCCGCTGACGTTAATTTGCCAACAGGTATTCTAGTTTTAATGTTAATAACCGAACCTAATACATTTCCAGCGTATAAGTCATACTTTGGGTGAATTTGATATGCTTTTTTCCTCACGTGCACTTGTCAGATTTACTGTCATTATATTATAGGTAATATTTTTTATCTTCAATTGATTTTTAGCGCATGCGCAGTGTGAGATAAAGTTATACTTTGGGTGAATTTGATAAATCTCTTGCTCGCGTGCGCTTGTCAGATTTACTGTCATTATATTATAAGCGATTTTTTTTATCTCTAATTGATTTTAGCGCATGCGCAGTGTGAGGTAAAGTTATACTTTGGGTGAACTTGATATGTTTTTTGCTCACATGTGTTTGTTAGATTTGCTGTAATTATATTATAGGAGATTTTTTTATCTTCAATTGATTTTCTAGCGCATGCGCAGTGTGAAAAAATTATCAATTAGATATTACATTATAATATAATAATGTTAAAATTACGTGATACAGCTAAGAAAAGCCTTATGGGAGAACCTAATAAAATAGCGAATGCTTTTGCAGGTTTTGATAATTGTTATCAGTTTGATAATCAAAATGTTTTAGTAAATTTTAATGCAACGAAACTTTACCACCTACTACAGACAACTGTAAAACGTGAGCTCGAAAAACACAAAAGTATTAGATTATTTTTGCAATATCATGTTATATTTTCAAAGTTAGTTATAATGGAAGAATCAACTAACAAGGAAATTGCAGAACCTTATATTAACGCAAAATCAAGACGTGTTTTGCTTGAGACTGATCTGTTATCACTATCTGATGAAATACACCAAGAAATCTGGAAAAAAAATAGAGGAATTCGCTCAATTAGGTTCGGGTTGGAAGTTTGAAATGATCAAAGGAATATTGTTTCACACGATGAAATATAACGCATTACGAGGTAGTTCATACATCGACCTGCCACCAAAAATAAAAAGTAAAAGATGTTGTATAAACATCAAAAACGTAGATAACAAATGTTTCCAATGGGCTGTTCTTTCCGCACTATTTCTAGCAGAAAAAAACCCTACTCGTGTTGAAAAATATATCAGTCACGTGTCTAGATTAAATTTTAAAGATATTAACTTTCCTGTGGCAGAAAATCAAATACCAAAATTTGAAAAGCAAAATAATGTTTCAATTAACGTTTTCGGACTATATGAAAAAGAGGATGTATACCCGAGATATATTTCAGAAAAAGCTTCACAATCGACTATAAATTTACTGTTTTACAAAAATCATTAGGTTTGGATTAAAATCTTTAACGGACTAGTTGGTAAACAGTACAGTAAAAATAGGAACAAAAAGTTCTTTTGTTACCGCTGCTTGCATGGTTGTACTAACAATGAAACATTACAAAAGCATTTGCAGTACTGTAGTGATGTACAAAGAATAACAATGCCATCTAAAAAAGATAGTGTGTTACAGTTTGTCCATCATAATCACAAACTAAAATTTCCTTTCGTTATATACGCTGATTTTGAGTGTTTACTTCAACCTGTACTTGGCGTAGAAAATAATCCTAATCAATCGAGTACAAGAAAAGTTCAAAATCATATTCCGTGTGGAGTAGCGTATAAGGTAGTTTGTTGTACTGATTCTAGATTATCTAAACCAATTAAATTATATCGTGGTAAAAATTCAGCTGTTTGGCTTCTCAAACAGTTGATTAACGAAGTTGATAATATATTTACTCGTTTGAAAAAAGTAACGCTAATGTTAAAATTAACACCTCAACAAGAATCCGATTGAGAGCAAGCAGAAATTTGTCATATTTGTGAAAAAGCTTTTGATACTGACAACAAAAAAGTACATGACCATTGTCATTTGACTGGACAGTATCGTGGAGCGGCTCATAATCAGTGTAATTTAAAATTTCATGCTCCAGATTTTATTCCGGTTATTCTTCACAATTTTCGAGGATATGATAGCCATATTATAGTAGAAGCTTTTGGTGATCCTGATATAAAATCTCGTCTAAAACTCGATAACGTCATCAAATGCATCCCAAATAATTTTGAAAAGTACATATCAGTTACGCTAGATAAATTGCGTTTTATTGACAGCCTGCAGTTTATGGCAGCCTCGTTAGATGAGCTAGTAAAAGGTTGTAGTAAATTTGACAACCTAAGAGACTGTTTTGGAGATAAATTTAATCTACTAGCTAAAAAAGGAGTTTTTCCATACGAATACCTCGACGACTGGAGTAAATTTGATGAAACATCTTTACCTGGCAAAGATAAATTTTACTCACAACTTAAAAATGAAAATTTAACTGATGATGAGTACAGGTATGCACAAGATATCTGGAAAGAGTTTGATTGTGAGACTTTTGGTGATTATCATGATTTGTATTTGAAAACTGACGTGTTATTACTAGCAGATGTTTTTGAAAGTTTTCGTGAAGTGAGTTATAATAATTATGGACTAGATCCTTGCTGGTATTATTCTGCCCCTGGGTTGTCATGGGATGCTCTGCTAAAGTTTAGCAAGGTAAGTTTAGAATTACTGACAGACGTGGATACGTTCAATTTTATTGAAAAAGGTATCCGAGGCGGTATTAGCGTGATAACGAAGAAATATGCTGAAGCAAACAACAAATGTTTGAAAGAGTATAACCCTGACCTTCCTTCGAAGTATATAGTTTATCTAGATTGTAATAACTTGTACGCGTATTCGATGGCAGAACCAATGCCTCTTGGTGGATTTCATTGGATCACGGCTGATCGATTTCTATCAGAGACAGAAAAAAAAGATACCCGACGATGTTTCCTATTTCGTTGAAGTTGATCTTGATTATCCAAATTCGCTACACAAATTACATAATGATTACCCTTTCTGTGCGGAATCGATGGTCATAGATTATAGTTTGTTATCAAAAGAACAACAAGCGTTTGCATCACAAAGGCAACATTCCATGGTCAAGAAACTAGTACCAAATTTACTTGATAAGAAAAATTACGTTTTGCATTACAAAGTTTTAAAACAAGCAGTCGATGCTGGTCTTGTGTTGAGAAAAGTTCATCGTGTACTAAAATTTAGTCAGTCGCCGTGGATGAGAGGTTATATTAACTCAAACACTTCAAGAAGGGCTGCAGCGAAAACAGAGTTTGAAAAATACTTCTTTAAACTGATGAACAATTTCGTTTTTGGTAAGACGATGGAGAATATTAGGAAACGCGTAAATATTGAAATAGTTAATGATGTCAATCGCAGAAACAAACTTGTGTCAGACGATGATTTTGTGAGCATGAAAATATTTAATGAAAATCTTTTTGCGATACAAAGAAGAAAAGTAAATCTAAAACTAAACAAGCCGATCTATGTTGGAGCTGCAGTGTTAAATTTATCAAAGTGGCTGATGTACGATTTTCATTACACTTTTGTTAAAAATCAGTGGCCGGCTAGTAGATTATTGTTTACTGATACTGATTCGCTCGTATATGAAATCGAATGTGAGGACATCTATCAGGACATTTACAATAATCGACATCTGTTTGATCTTTCCGATTATCGACGTGACAGTAAATTTCATGACGACACAAATAAAAAGGTTATTGGTAAGTTTAAAGATGAAATGAACTCAAGCGCTATCAAATACTTTATCGGATTACGTAGTAAAATGTATACCGTATTATTGGACAATAATAAAATAACGAAAAAAGCAAAAGGTCTGCCTCGTGATTTTGTTATAAAGTTTATGAAACTTGATGACTACAGGTATGCGCTTGATGGCGGTGTTAGTTTTATGAGAGCTATGGCAATTCGAACTAATCATCATAAACTCGAAACAGATGTCATTATCAAACGTGGATTGTATAATTTTGATGACAAACGCTTTTGTAAAAATGGGGTAGATACATTTGCCCTTGGGTATTGTCATGATGATAGATCTATACTCGACATTATCTTTTCCAACTGAAATTTTATCTAAACTTATAAAATAATGTTTGAAAATTTGACAATGACAAATAGCTACAATAGTAACATCAAATATCTAATGATGGACGGTAAACGATTGACAGTTGAATTTAATAATGAAACATCAGGTATATGTTTTAATGGAACACGTGACAAGTTAAAACTTTCGCTCATCAGATCTGATAACAGCGTGTATTTCAATTATCTCGAACAATTGTATCAAAAGTTGCTAGCGGAATTTAAAAACTTTCACAGCCCCATTAGCCAACAAAATTATACTAAACTCACAATTGATCTCGATCGGTCAAAGGTTTATTTTATCGACAAAAAATATCCTCTGAACAAACCAGAAATGAAAGATTTGTTTGAGTCCCATCGCTGTGTGAGCGGTAAAGTAAAATTTAGTATCTATAGTCGTGATAGTGAAGTATTTTTAATATCAACAGTTGAAACATTAATCATTGGTAATGAGATATAAAATAATATCATTTTCATTCTAATGCTAGTTTAATTTTCACCTTGTTAACTGAAACGTTCTAATGCACAGTTTAATTTTCATCCTGTTATCTGATAAAAAATTTGTGGTAAAACCTATTTGCCGTCTTTAGAATAATCATATTCCACACATACGCTGTTCTAACAAATTCGTCACTTCTGTTGACAGAGCTTATCGCATTCCAACACCTGTTGTTTTGTCTGGTTACAAAATATCTGTCTACATAATAGTAGTATAGGAATGAGGGTTTTGGCGGGGGTGGGGGAGGCGGTGTGAGAGGGGGTGGTAGGCCAAAACCCTCATTTCCCTATACTACTGCTATTCGTGCAAACAAAAGCGTTATAAACACTACTTTGCTTCTTTGTTCGAAAGGTGACTTTGTATTTGGAGGTTAAAAAGATAAAGAAGATTGACTATGATTAAGATTTTGGGAAAAAGAAATAAAAAGATTAGTGATAGATTGCTTGAACAAGTTTTCCTTGAGTAAACTCATAGCTTGATTGTATTTAGTTATCAATTATGCTGTATTTATTTATTTACTTATTATTTATTTATTTATTTATATATTTATCTAATACATTTTTAGAGGAATTGTATCAAGAGAAATACTATATATGCACATTGAAGTGATTTTCACAAAGATAAATACTACAAATGACTATAGAGGGGATTTCTACCAAGAAAAATTCTGCATATATCTAAAAAACCATTTCAAAGAATAAGAGTTATCTGCAATAGTACCACCAGAAACTGAGATTCGTACAGGATGGAATGTTTACGCAAGTTTAGGAATATACTCGTTAGCTTCTAAAGAAGCAGACATGAAGGTTAGCACCGTTGGACAACCAAAACAAAATTAACTTGCATACTTTCAGAATTCCATGTAAAAAACGATTTATGTTATCCCATAGAGTAGAGTCACTGGGGGTATGGGTGGTGTGGGGGTGTGGCAGTGGGTGAGGACCGCACCGGATCACAATATTAGAGGGGGTGAAAACAAAATAACTGTCTATGAAAAATTTTGAAGTTATGTGCAGAAAGGAGGTCCATTGGGTTACACCATGGATTACCGCACTGGGTGTTATAAACCCTTGCGAAGCCACTGCTCCCAATTTTTTTATTTTTTTTTACCATGACTTGCTTTACAACTTTAATGCAAGTGCTACATCTTCATCTTCATCTAGATACAAGTCTGACATAAGAAATCCTTTCACCGAAATAAGTATATTTTGTATCAAGTTTCTAAATCTCCTGATTTTACGGCCGATACTTGCGATACGTTTATACTAACATTGATAAAAAAAATGTTTATTACATACATGCAAATATATTGTGGCTCCTAATACACTCAGTACCGGATTTACCATTGTGCTTAGGTATCCCAAAGCACAGGGCCCCTCTTGGCCAAGAACCCATCTCCTTAGCAAAAAAAAAAAAATTGCAATGAATTTTTCAAAACTCCGTGGTTATTTTAACTACCCCTATATATTCTTAGTATATAACTCTGACTACCTGTGTAGGCCTACCGGGACTACCTCCATCAGGGTCCAAGTAAGGGGCCTCATAACTTAACTAGCACGGGGGGGCACTTTTGTCCTAAAATCGGCACTGAATACAAGTAATAGTCACCTTAAATTTAGTACCTTGAAGAATGTACGCCATCCGGACTTATCTATGAGCACATGCAGGTATTTTTGCATGGAGGGGTAAGGAATTTTGCTGGGGGAGGGAGGTCAGGATTTTGTTGGGGTGGGTGGGGTGGCAGAGTTAGCATAGTAAGAAGTCAAAGCTAAAGCTAATATTTACTAAGCGTTTTGATTTGAACAGAATCTTGTGACATATTTTCGCCTCGACTTGCATGATTAAACTTATCAAAAATTATACGTATGTATGTATGTATGTATGTATGTATGTATGTATGTATGTATGTATGTATGTATGTATGTATGTATGTATGTATGTATGTATGTATGTATGTATGTATGTATGTATGTATGCATGCATGCATGCAGGTAGGTAGGTAGGTAGGTAGGTAGGTAGGTAGGTAGGTAGGTAGGTAGGTAGGTATGTATGTATGTATGTATGTATGTATGTATGTATGTATGTATGTATGTATGTATGTATGTATGTATGTATGTATGTATGTATGTATGTAAATATATATATATGTATACATATACATATATATACATATACATATATATACATATACATATACATATACATATACATATACATATACATATACATATACATATACATATACATATACATATAGTTTGTAGGTCGGTGAGTTGGATAGCAAGCTTGATGACGGTTAGATTGTGTTTGATAGCAAACGTGGGCCATGGCCAGTAATTTGTATGTTAGATATCATGTTTGGGTTATGATTTGTAGGTGTTTCTCTCTAAGAAATAAGAGTGTTGTTCAATCAGACGGTGTGTTTTTTGGAAGGAGTTGGTGTTGGTCAGTAGGTGCCGAATGTCGGTATTTCAGTAGGAGTCTTGTTCAATAGGTATTTATACAGGTTGCTATGTATTGTTGCTGATCAGTCAGACAGGTTATTGTGAGTTGGTGTGTGCGATGTACAGTAGGTATAGTCAGTAGATAATGAGATTAAGTTACTAGTCTGTCAATTGGTGTGGGAGTGTGTGACAGATTGGCAGCGTGCAAAACACACCAAACTCTTTCACTACGGTTCGTTGCTAGGGAATGGCTTCCTTTCAATGAACAAATATAAAATTTAATCAGTTTATCAACAGAATTTAAAATGAAAAGAAATCAATGATTTAGTTATAAAAGAAGGAAAAATGGTACTAACATGTACACAAATAAAAGGACAATAAAAATTTCTTTGAATGTAAAATTACTTTCAACATTAATATACTTTCTTCATTGCCAATGAGATGTGACCTTTGAGTGCAACGATGAGAGATTTCATCACCTATTTTATGCGGACATCAAGACTTCCGTTCGTCCCTGCTCTGCCGATCTTTGTCTAGCTGTTTCGTCTTGGACTCTTGTCCGTCGAAATCTGACTTAACAATCGTCTCTGGACTTAGATTTCTGCGTAGAACTTGTTCTCGTCCTGTGATTGTTCAGGGATTTCTCATGTGAATCCAGGAAAGCTGTTTACTTCAATAAATAAAAATGTATCGCAATAGACAATAGGTCACATTCCCAAGTCTATCTATATTTTTACATTAATTCGGCTCAGAAAACAAAATGCATACATTCTGCCGCATGAACTTTACCTAACTCTCTGTTTACATAGTCAGCCAATGCTTGTCCTGACCTTAATTCTGGTCACGCTAGGGATGGTCGATTAAATTCAACTCAGCCGTATGAACACGTATGTGCCCCCCCCCTTGACTTCTTACACTGTTAAGTTACATATGGCTTAGACCTCCAGATCTAACTATTCTAAAATAGTTTACTCGACCAATTAAATATTACAAACTAGCATATAGATATACACTTAAGTGATCAAATTAATATTACAAACTAGTATATGGTATACATGTAATGTTAGGTCATACTCATGAAACATTACCCATCATTCCTTAAGCTTAATTCATTTAAATTCCTAATCACTCCTATGTATTCAAGATTCAATTACATGCTATCTTTTCAACTAATAATGAAATTTTAATTACATTCAATCTTGCCAATTCTCCAAATGAATTGATAATTAGAAAATCAAAGAATAAAATGTCATGACTAGCATTTCACTAAAATCATGCAAAATGAAACCGTACACACATATGTCATATCAATAATACATTTGCAATAGATCAACAAATGAAATAACATATTAAAATCGGGAAACTAAGATTGCGTACCTTTTGCCGTTTCTTTCATTCGTTTCCACGAATCTCACGTATAGTCCGTCTCCTAACTGAGACAACTATCTGGCCCCTTACTCTATAATGAAGACGTACTTTTTACGAATTCAAAATGTAGAGTTTGCCTACTTGCTGAGACAAACTCTCGCTTCACTGCCAGATCACGATATAACGTCTTACACGTTTTTCCGGAGTCTTGACCACTCGTTTCCAAGTAAGATTGATGACTGCTGAATTTTTTTAAAGTAAAACCTTTAATTTCTTACAGAGTTACGCCCATAAATCCATATTAACCAATCGGAATAGACAGTTTCCTAAACCTGTTCGTAGAATGTTTGGATTGACAAGAAAACTAAACAACTAATCATGCCGTAATTAATCATTACTTTGAACTATCATCTATAGCCAGCTGCTGCCTTTAACCCTGCCGATTTTGGGGAAGGTCTTATGTCATTCTCTTGTACCATAGCATCTGACTCGGTCATGGTACGTCGGCTAGAACGAATTCCCTTTTGACGTTCAGAGATGAAATGAAAATAATCATCTAACTATCTCTAGCCCTTTCTACTTTAATTAAGTTGACTTTGATACAATTCCTTAAAACAAAACTTCTAAGAGTTTTCAAAATTCGACACATCAAACACACACACACACACACACACACACACACACACACACACACACACACACTATATATATATATATATATATATATATATATATATATATATATATATATATATATATATATATATATATATATATATATATATATATATATATATATATTACATTCGCGGGTTCAAAGGACACACAAACACGACACAAAGTAAGGGTCCAACAACTTTTAGGTGAACTAAAGATAAAACCAAAAACCAGTGTAGCTTACTGCACCAAGCCCACTATAAAACTGTCTGATCTCCTACTCAGTTCTTATTCGAGTAAGGGTGAGAGATAAGAGATTTTAATTAAGGTAACATTTGTGCCTTTTTCCAGGGCACAAACTGGTCCAGGCTCAGTTAGCCATGGAAAGATAAACAAACAAGAAGGAACCTGTTGACAGTCTCAGACATCATCTATCCAGAAATGTTGGAATTAATGTTCTGGCCAACTGTCAATACGAACAGCTAGAATTTTATACAAGCATTGAGAGTAAAATTCTACTCAAAACAATATATATATATATATATATATATATATATATATATATATATATATATATATATATATATATATATATATATATATATATATATATATATATTAAAAGGAGGATAAGTTGTGTGGTTTTTTTCGCTTCAGGCAAATTATAAAGGTATACGTACTCTGCGTGCTATTTTGACTGCGTGTGCTATTGATTTGTGCCGGGACCTGGGTGGTAGATGGATATTCTGGCTTGGGCGTTAGTGTTATTTTATTGGCAATGGCAAATTCTTTTCCGTATGTTTTGGGCGATTCTTTTAATTGATTGCTGTGGTAATTTCTTTTCTAATCTATTCTTTTCTCTTTTTTTCTGCGTTCCTTCTTTTTAATCAGTGTCATTTCCTTTTCTTTAGTGCTGCATTTTTTAAATGTTTTTCTGCTCCTTTTTAGTACTTCATATTTTGTTGCTTTTCTACCCTTCTTTAGTACTGCATTTTCTGTTATTTTCCTACTTTTATTTAGTACTGCATTTGTTGTTGTTTTCCTACTCTTTTTTAATCCTGTATTATTTGTTGTTTACCTGCACTTCGTTAGTACTGCATCTTTTGTTCTTTTCCTTCTGCTCCTAATCTTCTTTATTTCTGCTTCAACTGCCTTTTCCCTTGTCCTGCTGTGCTGTTGCTTTCTTTTCCCGGTTTTCTTCATTGCTCTTACTTCTGTTCCTGGTCAGCGAAATTTCCGCTACTTTTTCTCTCTTTCCTTGTATTGGTGCAAAGTTGCCTTTTTCTTGATATTCTTTATTAATTTTGTTTTGTTTGCCGCATGTTCTCTTTCTCTGCGTTGTGTCCTGATTTTCTTAAGCATGGCTATTATTCGATCCGTTCATTGGTCCAGTCTTCTTGGGGGTTTCAGTTGTCGCAATACCTTACTGGTCATTTGGTTAGAATAGTTTTATCACATATCTTTTATCCCCTATATAATTAGACGTAGGAGACAAACAATTTAATTTTCGGAGGGGTGGCGGGAATGGTGATGGTTGCTTGGATTTTATTTCGAGCAAGCATATTTACTTTTTTTTAACTCAAGATAATTTGCTTTCTCCGCTAATAATATTATATATATATATATATATATATATATATATATATATATATATATATATATATATATATATATATATATATATATATATATATATATATATATATATATATATATATATATATATATATATATATATAATTTCTTCTGTAAAGTCAAGCAAGAATATTTTTCAAGTGTTTCGAGGACAGCAATGTTCCAATGTTCCCAGGAAAAATTAGATGCTGGGTCCTTAGTTCTAAATACTCAGCTGAAACCGAGCTAGTTTTTACAAGCAACTCTAATACTGAACTCAAGCAAGAACAATTTAAACGACTTAACTTTATTGAAACTTTGCATCAGTTAATTAACGTGAGTTTTTATTTCTATGGCATTTATTATTATTATTATTATTATTATTATTATTATTATTATTATTATTATTATTATTATTATTATTATTATTATTATTATTATTATTATTTTATTATTATTATTATTGTTATTATTATTATTATTATTATTATTATTATTAGTAGTAGTAGTAGTAGTAGTAGTAGTAGTAGTAGTAGTAGTAGTAGTAGTTTAACTCTTACTTTCCACACCAGTTTTAGTAACTGTACCAAACAAGTTTGATAGGTTGCAAAGTTGACACTGTCTCGACCACTCATTTCTGGACAACCTGCTTATTAAACTAACGCACGCTCTGCAATCACGTGCAGTAGCACATAATATTTTTATTTCAATGTTCATTAGAGAGATTTTAGGTTAAAGTTTTTTTTATGCCAGCTTGAATATGTGAATTACTGAGACCTCATAAACGTGTGCTCTCTTTGAGCATGCACTCTGATAGGCCGACAAATGTGCTCCATACTGGTACTGATATTGACTGGTGGTTTAGAGAATCATATCGCCTAATCGTTAAAACCTGCAGATATCTGCAGACACTCTTGCACGCGCACATTGGTGAATATTTCTTGATTCTTTTGAGCTATCATCGGCTGAAGTGTTTGTTTGTACATACTATTTCCAGATCAAATCCTATTTTGGCGATTTGTAAATCGACGTGGAGTAGGACAACCCTCTGTCATGTGGTCATTTTCAATTTCACTCAAGATATAGCTGTTATCAAATACCTGTAGGTATTTAAACTGTGCGCAGGTGACACCAGACCCAGGCTGATTTATCCGATTAGTAATCTGATATGTGTCAATGTTTAGACATTACTTATAGGAGTAAGAGCAAGACTACTACAACTTTGACGATAATTGAAGAAATTTAAAATTAATTTAACTTTACGTAAGCAACAACAAAAAGAACAATATCGTTATTCCCATAACAACAATAGCAATTACGTTAATGGAACTACTACTAATACTACTGCTAGTAAATAATGATGATGATGATGATGATGATGATGATGATGATGATGATGATGATGATAATAATAATAATAATAATAATAATAATAATAATAATAATAATAATAATAATAATAATAATAATAATAATAATAATATAAATCTCCGTCGTCATTATCGTTGTCGCCGTCATCATTATTAAAATTGACTACTTGTGTCATCTTTATCTGTTATTCTTCATCAAATATATCACTGTGAAATTCTTGAAATAAGCAGTGTAAGAATTAATCAATCTATATTTCTTTGTAAAACAAAACAAACAACAAGCCCCCTCACCCACCCACCCCCGAAAAACAAAACACAAAGGTTGTTCTAAATCCTAAGTTATTCCACCAGTTGTCGTGGTCTGTTAGCTTCATGCAAATACATTATACCACAAAGTCAAAACCAATTTCAGCATTGCTAGTCTATGTCTATTTGCTTCTTCTCTCGAGTTATGTTCTTTTCGTTTAATTCCCTCAAGGCACTTCCATTTCTGGACAGGGACAGTCACGTGTTAAAGATACATACCATATAAAGAAGAAAATATTTTCCTATACGCCTCCAGAAACTGAGTGTCATTTAGGTGATAAATTGCATGATAAAAAAACTGAGTAGGTTACTTAGTGGTTTCAATGATTTTTCAGTTTAAATAAAAGTTGAACCACTGATCAACATGATAAGACTATCTGCCAAATATTTTAGAAAGATAGCATATATTATGTATCTCATTAAATGTTGAGAACATAATGCAGTAAGTCATTTTATTCAGCAGCAAACTGAGCAATTAAATTACAGATATAACTATGCTGGATTCAACATTAAACAATATTCCATTTGATTAAAACTCAAAACAAGAAACTTTAATAAATATTTGTCAAACACATAAACTTCAAGTGCAATATTTAAAAAAATTGCAGTTGATATTGTATTTATAAATTTAATAATGCGAATAAGATATTGCCTTTATTTAGCACGTTGTATTTGTTTTATTTCTAATTATGGGAGCGCTGTAACCTACTTAAAAAATTGTGGCCAATATCAAACATCGTGGCAACGTAGGCTTTTAAAAGAATTCGAATTAGTTATTTGCTGACTGTTTAGTATACTCTAAAGTTAATGAAAGGAATGGTAATTATAAAATGACTATAGCGCTACAGATGACTCGCAACACCTATAACTTGATTCACTAAACGAAGAGTCAAAAAAACAACGAGTAATTGAAACACATTTATCACATTGTAACATAATGTTATTTCAAGTGTGATACAAGTGTTAGTTAAGCTTCTACGCAGACAAAATGATTCTCAATTACACTCAATTGAAATGGAATAGCGTAATGCAGTTAAAATAGTATTATTTACTGCCATATTACAAGACACGCCAGTTTGCAAATATCTGGTCCAACTTAACTGTAACAGTGAATTTTGAAAAAGAAAATTTACTATAACAAACACGAGTCAGTCTAGTCGCTGTCAGCGTGACGCATAATAATTAAATTTGACGCATGGGCTAGACCCGCAATAAATCTCTAGCCTGCACTGGATGTTATGCTCTTATTTAGGGGCATGAATGATTTTTAATTGCAATTCACTGGAAACACAGTCAGACAGACAGAGAGTCGGTGTTAACTTGGGGTTAAAAGTAAAGAGAAATGTCAAAGTGGAGACAATCCAGAGGCAATTATGGGCCATATGAAATAAGTGTCATAAGATGAGGTGGTTTTTTTTTCTTCTCCAGAAATAGTTATTAAAAAAGGAGAGAATTAGTTTAACTTCGATGGTCGTGTTAAACTATAGAAATGTAAATCCTGACTGGCTGAGCTAAATGATGGGTGTGCGTTTCCCAAAACGAAAATAGAGTGTTTTAAGTACTTTCCATTGCGAAACAAGTCCGATTAAGATTCTGCAGAGAGGCAAGAATTTGACTTCGGGAAATAACAAGTACTTCTTGTTATAAATTGTCTAAGGGACATGTGTCTGAAAGTTGAGAGACATGAAATTTTAAAGGTACAAACCGATTCGGCTCCATAGAAAAAAGCTAGCCTCAGAAAGCACAAGTGGAAATGGCTCCATATATTCACCACGCCTTGGGAAGAGAACAGTCACCATATGTAAGAGGAAATATAATGTTATTTTTGTGAGATATAGCGTATAACCAAACTAATGTCCACGTCACGAAGTGGAGCTCTTTAACATTAACATTAAAGATCTGGAATTTCGCACACATGCCTATTCTTCAACTTTTGTATATATATATATATATATATATATATATATATATATATATATATATATATATATATATATATATATATATATATATATATATATATATATATATATATATATATATATATATATATCGGACCTGTGATATTATATGTGTTACAGTTATAGTATAGATCTATCTTTTTCTGTTTAGTTTGGCAGAGGGTTGAACATGTAGTTAGTATTTTTTATTTTATTTGTGTATGTTTGGATGGTATGTTTATATGGCTACCTTATATCGATAACAGTCTCCGTACTGTCTTGGAATTTTATATTGCTGTATGATATGATGATTCCTGTTGTTTATATCAGGTGTAAAAAGGTATTTGCTGGATATATTTTACTTGGGAATTTACGGATATAAAAGAAAGCGATGGATAAACTTTTTGCTCGTAAATAAGACATCTATTATGTTTATTTGTACAATCACATCTTTGTTCATATATAAATTGATTCGTTCGTATCATCGAACGTTTGACGTTTCATTTTCCTCTTTGTTATATCATGGCCAATGCGATTATTACAAGGCGGACCTTATTTGTGTCCGATATCTTTTTACCCTGCCATTTTCTCATCTTTCAGGCTGCTGAAAGTCTATATCCCTGACTAACCTTGTCCATGCTCCAAGACTTGGTGTAACGTATAAAACAGAGGCAAACAATTCAAAGCTAGCTGATCTGAGCCATACATACAAAACTTTGAAAAAAAGAGATTTGATAGGTGATACTAATTTGTATAAGCCATCTAAGACGATATTAGATTATTATCTCAAAGCGAGGGGAGATTATTCATCCAAAGACATGATACATGAAACTAAACATATTTTTTATGTATTTAAAGGACACAGTCTTAAAACTCAAGGTATGAAAATATTAGACCCCAAGACTGTGCATCGAAGACAAAGGAATAGTCTTATGTATGACATCGTACAAGGTGCTGTAGCTTTTTATGCTAGTATAATAGCTACATGATACACGTTATAAGCTACATGATACTCGTTAGTAGGCAATATGTTTGACACACTTGCATATGGTTACAGTCGTCGGATTGTAAGAATATCATCGAGAGAGAGAGAGAGAGAGAGAGAGAGAGAGAGAGAGAGAGAGAGAGAGAGAGAGAGAGAGAGAGAGAGAGAGAGAGAGAGAGAGAGAGAGACAGACAGACAGACAGACAGACAGACAGACAGACAGACAGAGCCAGATAGAGAGTATGTCTGTCTCGGTGCGTATATATATATATATATATATATATATATATATATATATATATATATATATATATATATATATATATATATATATATATATATATATATATATATATATATTCTTGTTACTGCGCTGTTGGGTCTATTCCTATTAATCAATGATGAATTTCCACTCATTAATCACTAGCGACGTATGTAAATAACGACAAAAATTAATAATAATCCCCGTTTTCTAAATGAATTTAATATGGTACACGATTTCATCGCAGTCCTTTTCTTTTCCATTTCCCCCTCCCATCTCAGGTACAAGAGACAAAATTTGCAGAAATCTGGAATGAGAGAAAAAAAGAAATTAGGCTGGATAGGAAACAATCTTGAAACTAAAACTGGGTCAAGTAACCTACATTATCGTTCTTCATTAACTGTATATTTACACTTCTCTTGGAATCTCACTAAAAGTGTTATATAATCAATGTTACAATGTTGAAATTGTCGGTCCTAAAATAATTTCCATATGGGTATTACTAATTTAAATTCCGTATGGGTATTACTAAATTAAATTCTCCAGGGGATATTCCTAAAATGCAAACTGCAACAGCTAAGTAGGTCAATGTTGTTTCCTACAGGCACGATCCAAAAATCACACGGCAAGTCTGTCTGTTCAGGCATGCGTGCAATGGAGAGGTATGCAGCTCTTTTGTGCTACAATTTGGAAAAAAATATTTTTGATGTTGATGAACAAGGGCACATGAAGATTGTTTATTTTCATATCTCACATAAAGTTAAGTGCAAGACGTTGGTCTAGTTTCATGGAACGTGCAACTAATATCATGGCGAATTACTGTTTATTTATCCAGTCAAAATATAAAATATCTGGATGTATATATACAACCATATATATATATATATATATATATATATATATATATATATATATATATATATATATATATATATATATATATATATATATATATATATATATATATGGTTGTATATTTGAGGTGACTACTGTAATACACAGCTGTTTATTTCAATTATGATTCCATATGGACAATTTATCACGTGTCCTACAGTAATAAAGCTGTTAATAAACTCTCAAACACTTTGTATATTTCAATATATTTCCCTTTAAAAATCAGATTCTCTTTCTCTTTTAAAATTACACAAGAACGTTTTCACTTATCACACTTTACTATTGTATCTTTACAATCAGATGTAATATTATCCTTTGTATAATTGAAGAGTGGTAAGAATTCATAACGCGACAAGCAGAATGTCTTAACTATTTTCGTAGGTAACATTTATCCAATGCACACTGATAGAGGAAGAACCTGGGAAAAACTGACCCATGGGAAGCTACCGACAAACGTTATTACCTACCAAAATTGGTCAAGCTCGAGACTGCGACCCACGCGGACAGAGGTGAGGACTGCAGTGATCTGTAAAGATGAGTGCTTTAGACCACTCGGCCATCACTAGCCCTTAAAAAGACAATGAATAAATCAGGCTGAAGGTTTGAAGGATATTTTCCTTATTAAGTTTTCCATAACACCTATTGGAGGAGACAAATATGATGAAAGGGAGGATGATGGTAGTGACAACGATGATGATGACGTCAACGACGGCGCTTCTTATATTGACATCTACAACGATCTAAATTTTTAATGCAAACGGAGTATTCATTCTGAAACGAAGATGGCGACATCTGTAGCTGCCAAAATAGAAATGGAGTTGAAAATTGTAGGTTGGGTGGAGACTTATAATTAATTGTCTGCCTCCTAAGCCCCAAAACAACAACAACAACAACAACAACAACAACAACAACAACAATAACAACAAACGCAATCATACAAATATCTGGCGATCATTGGACATTTTCCAATAGCTGTTCTGGAGCCTTTTGTCAAAAGAAAATGTGGAGTGGGTGAAGTAGCCGTCCGTGCTTGCTCGTACAATATGGCGACCAAGGTATAACCGTGCTAATTGCTTTATCTGGCCCGCGACCAAGATGAAGGACTGGGGTTAAGGGTGAGGTAAAGGGTTAGGCAATTGTTACTTGGCACATATCTGACTCTGTTGCATATTTCTGGTATTTTATCTTCTACTTTATAATAAATTATCTTTTACACTCATTAATACATTCATTTAAATTTTCTTTTGAGTTGTCCATACGTTTATTTCAATTTTCTTGAACAGTTAAATTAATTTTTCTTGTATAGTCTTTAATACGTTCATTTCCTTTTCTTGTAGTCTTTAATACGCTCATTTCAGTCGTATTGTACAGTCTTCGATACGTTAATTTCATTTTTCTGGTACAATTTTTTAATACATTCTTTTCATGGTTTCGGTACAGTCGTTAATACGTTCATTTCAGTTTTTTTTTTCATGTTTAATCCTTTACTTATTATTATGTTGCTGCATATGTAGTTATTTCCTGCCTAATTATTTCCCCAATCTAGAAGAATAGTCATGAACGATTTTGTACGCACTAGAAGTAAGTATATCATATCATTCATGAACGATTTCGTACGCACTAGAAGTAAGTATATCATATCATTCATGAACAATTTTGTACGCACTAGAAGTAAGTATATCATATCATTCATGAACGATTTTGTACGCACTAGAAGTAAGTATATCATATCATTCATGAACGATTTTGTACGCACTAGAAGTAAGTATATCATATCATTCATGAACGATTTTGTACGCACTAGAAGTAAGTATATCATATCATTCATGAACGATTTTGTACGCACTAGAAGTAAGTATATCATATCATTCATGAACGATTTTGTACGCACTAGAAGTAAGTATATCATATCATTCATGAACGATTTTGTACGCACTAGAAGTAAGTATATCATATCATTCATGAACGATTTTGTACGCACTAGAAGTAAGTATATCATATCATTCATGAACGATTTCGTACGCACTAGAAGTAAGTATATCATATCATTCATGAACGATTTTGTACGCACTAGAAGTAAGTATATCATATCATTCATGAACGATTTTGTACGCACTAGAAGTAAGTATATCATATCATTCATGAACGATTTCGTACGCACTAGAAGTAAGTATATCATATCATTCATGAACGATTTTGTACTCCAAACCAAGAATAATATTCAGGTGTAGAAAATTAGTCATATAAAAGATAGAATAGTGTCTTTATGACAAGAATTATTGTATGAATAAAATCAGAATCGTACTGACATATAGTTTGACCACCTCCCGCGAAGTTTGTAACATTGTAGGAAAACATGCATACATAAACGCCATTTTCTGGCGACATCATAAATGAAAACAAATCCTTGAGAAGCAGTGCGAATCATACTTTGACCATGAAAATGATTGCAAAATTGCCCAACGATTATCCCTAATAGCGCACATTTTAATTGATTGACCCTGATGACAATTGACCTAGTTGTGTGATCCAAAAAAAAGGGTCGTGTCATCACAGTCTTTGAAGTTGTTCGCTAGTTAGACACGCGTACCGTCAGAAGGAGATCAACTAATTAGTTATCGTACAATATGATGGAATGAAGGTATAATTTTGTAACGCAATTATTATCGCACATTAAAACTTTTGGGAGAAGTTAAATCAGCTTTATCTCCACGCATTTTATTGGCTTGGACAGTTAATATTAGATATATGTCCAATCATAATTGTAGAACATAAAATCATATCCAGTTATAAACCATTTGGATGGTGAAGACTTGTTAAGGTTATATCCATCCGTCGGTAGCTTAGATATTACTATTAGGATAAGGGCATTGAAGCGGTTTTAAGAGATGCAGAGTGAGTCGGTCAAATGATTCCTGTAAAGCTCTAGCTATAAAGTTATTCATCATGAAAAGTACAATTTTAAATTTAGATAAGCATCACACAAGATATGTACGAAATACTGATAATATCAATAATAATATCATACATTATCAATACAATGATACAATGATAATATCAATACATTATCAATACAATGATACAATGATAATATCAATACGTTTTTAAATAGTAGAATTTATGTCGTCTTAAGTCATTGAAGTTGACAAATTGACACCTGCAGTTAATACACTTAACCATACAAGTTATGCAGAATTCTTATTTGAAAATTCATTTGTCCATGGCGAAAATTGGAATATGATAATAAGTACTAATAGATGCGTAAGTCATTGAAGAAATCAACAATACTCTTACATTCTTATATTTTAGCAACAGAAAGACCTTGTTGCAATAATAATTGACGTTTCCATAATTTCGGTCAATTAAAAAAATTTTGTATCGTACGAAAGACAAAAAGACACCATCAAGGAAAGGATTCTATGATTCTATTCTAAATTAGCTTTCTTCACGCGACAATTAAGACCGCGGCCTTTCACAAATAATCGTTGTTAAATCTCGACTACAACTATTTCATATCAACAAGCATCAGACGCCATGTCGCCTTTGTGTCCAGGTTCTTAACCATCTTTCAGTAGCTGGATAAATGAAAGTAAATAAAACTATCCCCTCGCATTTTTCATTTCACACCATTATAAAGACTCCAAACTTATCGGTCATTAAATATAATCAAACTGGAATATTGATTTTCAACTCTTGTGATTTTCCGCGCGGAACCATCATCTACGGCCTGTTTGATATTCCAGGCGAACTAACTGTTCTTGCTCAATTGTATTCGTTTTTGCTGCTCCGCTGAGAAATCATAACAAACAATTATCTCTCTTTCGACGACTAGCTGTCGTCGCTTGTGTAGACCGGATTTAGTAGCGGGCGAATACAGGTAAATTAGATTTCAGCCCTGACTGGAAGAAGTCATTTCATCTTTGGGGACTCATCAAAAGGAGGCGCTGGTAAAAATGGACGAGATATATCAATGTTTGGCTTGAGGAACTGGAGATTTAGAGATTTGATGGAATATAAAGCTCACCTTTAGCGGCTGTTTCTTTCATGAAGCAACCGTTCAATGGTCCTGGATATTCAGGTATCAATAGTAATTAATCATTACCAATTTCGATTTGCATTTCTGTCACTTTTAAAATATATTATCAGCTTACTCATAACAGTAGCCGCAATGCATTGTGCTCGTGACTGAATTAACCAACTGTATCGTGTAGCCAAAATATCTTACTGCTTTAATCAACTATATATATATATATATATATATATATATATATATATATATATATATATATATATATATATATATATATATATATATATATATATATGCTTAGTAAATCATATCATTGCAAGTGGCGATTACTATATCACGCTGATTCTTTCTATAATTTGCTGGTCTGAAGATCTGTGTGCGTGTCCGCAAATTGCTCAACTTTTTTTTTTACCGTTGTTGTAGATAATTCTAATTTGTAATTATTTGCTCTCATAAGTGCTAAGTCCATTTTCTCGTTCTTCACTCATGCTTTTTACAAATTACAAAGTAAATCATGTCTGACATAAATTTTATTGTTTCGCAAATTTTTATGCGGATCTGTCCCTGATGATACGCCAGATACAATCACGTGACCATGATTAGTGATCTAGGTGGACCATAAATCAGATAACTGGAAAACGGCGGACGTATGTGGAGATTTTTTTCGGTATTTGCAGCCATAAAGATCAGAATAAATGTCCGAGAAGAAAATTATTTCTATGCCAACGGCTATAAATGATACATATATGTAAAAAGCGTGGGCAGCAAATCGACATATTAGGAGTCGACAGGGTCGACACGACATCTCAGAAAGTAAATTTTAATGTGGTTCCATACAATAAGGCGAACTCTAGGTCTCTGTCTTTTTACCTGTCGCACGCACCTACATATGCAAACACTGACCTACCACAAATATTGAATGAACCCCAAAACAACGGTTGCTGACGTTGGTTGTTTATACAGCAGTTTGTGGTCCACAACCAAGAATGCCAACCACATAAACAATAACAACTGGGACTACCAACAATAAGAACATAATCAAGAGCAATTACTACTACTGCTACTATTACTACTACTACTACTACTACTACTACTACTACTACTACTACTACTACTACTACTACTACAACTACCGCTACAACTATTATTACTGTCTGAAACTATCTTTAATAGCTAATGATCTGCTAGTTGCAGTAGCCCATTTAAGATAAAGAAACTGTTGTTTGAAAACAAGCATAAATTATTCGTTTTAAAGCAGTTGTTTCACTTACTGGTTACGATGCATGAGACAAGGTCATATGGCTAATTTTAAATATTCTTCTTAACGCGAGGGTGTATTAATTGCACATGAGTTGAACTTGCTTTACCCCAAAACACTTCCCCTTGCATAATTTCAGGCCTTGGTAACATCATCACCACCATTATCGCCGCCGTCATCCTCATCGTTAATACTCAAATATCACCTCACAACTTTAGTAATTAGCCACTGAAATGGGTAGTTATCTTTGAACTGGGTAGTTATCTCTGAACTGGGTAGTTATCTCTGAACTGGTTAGTTATCTCTGAACTGGGTAGTTACCTCTGCACTGGGTAGTTATCTCGGAAACGAGTAGTTATTACTCTTCATGATTGACTGGATATTGCACTGTATATAATTTTCATAGTTTTAATATTTCGGGGAACCTTACTTATATCACGCATAACATTTGAGTAAAAGGAGCAAACATCAATGGTAAAAATCCACAATGTGTATACATGCATTTTATGTCGCATAAACACGTAATTAATTCGTATGAAATGCCGTGCAATTTTCAATGCAAAGTTTTGGACAGAGTAATGATTGATATTTTAGTCTTTTTGATATATGTGTGCTCATAAACTTGTGGCATGTTTGGAATTTCTTCCCCTCGCACACGCACACAAACGCACGCACACAAAATCGTAAGCAGAGGACGAACTACGCTATAGAGACTATGACCTTAGTAATCGGAATTTAGTTATGTTTTGAGACAATGCGAATTTTAAAATTCCTTCTGGACTTTGTGTAG
The DNA here is from genome assembly GCA_016746295.1 of Potamilus streckersoni. NCBI lineage: Eukaryota > Metazoa > Mollusca > Bivalvia > Unionida > Unionidae > Potamilus > Potamilus streckersoni. Next base: position 638,079 of record JAEAOA010002323.1, read on the forward strand.
TCCCTTCGATTTGATTTCTATTTCCATTCTTGCAAAAGTAGGGTCAAGGGATTGTCTTCGATAACGGAGATTATGAAGCACATTTCTTTGGCCATTACTGGCGTCTGTGAGGCGAAAACAGTAGATACCCACGTAATTATTAAGAGTTTAAGGAATGATCTATTTTACCATTGATTGATAAAGGACACAGTCTGTCCTCCACAAAATACTCTACACTTTCTATTTGACGAAAATAATATCAATTATCGCTCTGGATATTGTCCATTTGCTCTTAAATTATTGAAGTATCTTTCGATTTTCAGTCTGATTTTCCATAAAAGTTCGCATACACCTAAATATAATTAGACTACAGTTAAACAATTACTGGCAAAAGTAAATATTCCTCCACAATTCCTTTCCTTGGTGGCAATTTCATCTCTATTTGTGTAAGACAAAACATAACATAGTCATGGACTAAGATTCTTAATCGTAACTTAGTTTCTTAACTTTCATCATCTCTGTGTTCAAAGAAATAAATAAACACAAGACATAGACACACACATACACACACACACACACACACACACACATATATATATATATATATATATATATATATATATATATATATATATATATATATATATATATATATATATATATATATATATATATGTGTGTGTGTGTGTATGGTGTGTGTGTGTGTGTGTGTGTGTGTGTGTGTGTGTGTGTGTGTGTGTAATCACACAATAACTGCAATAAATCCAAAAGCAAGAAATAAGTTCATTAATGAAACTGAACCAAACTTTTACAAACTGACATCTCGACAAAACATTGAAAATTAGAAGCCTGAATACTACATTGATCTAGACATATTTATATATCATATTATTCTCAAGTTATTAATACATTTAATGTCAGCAATTTGAGAAAATTAATTATACATATAATCTGGTTTACTGGTCCTTTGCTAGACCTAATGGCTGCGTTAATCCTCTAAAAGTGTTTTTTCACACTTGTTATTTGCTAATTCTGATCTTCACAACTTGATTTGATTATCGATACTAAACAGCTACGTGAGTCAGAAAGTATAGACTAACATAGCACAAAAGCAAAATTGAACTGGTGGTGCGAGTTGAGTATTCTTTAAGATTACGACCCAATAATCTTTCTCTTTCAAACATTTTTATTACGTTGCTCACTCATTTAGCTTTATACACAACGAACCTAGCTGCCCATTATTGATATGTGGGAGGGAATTTTTCAGTACTTCGCCACTTGCTGATAGGTTGGTTGCCGTGGTGGGCGGGACCAATGCTAAAGCAGTAACCTCAGGTGTAAATACTGCTGTTATCAAAGTGGTTGTTAGCAAAGAACTATCATGAACATCAGCAGGCTAGATTTGTGTTTCATGCTGTCGTCTGCCAATAGGACTCAATAGAATCAAGGAAAGTGATATGATAGAGTAGGTAGGTTATTCGCTCTTTAACACTTGATGTTTACATTATGATTTCTTGATTATTTTTTTATCTTTCACATGCGCTCTCTTTAAATTTACAGATTTCTAGAATGTTTTAAAGTCATGATCTAAATACCTTTCTAATAGACAGTTTTAAAACAAAATGTAGTCGACATTAATATGGGATGTGTTCTGAAAATGCAAGAACTGATATCTGAGTTTCTTGAAATATTTTGCAATAACGCATTTACCATGACATCAATAGTTTACGCCTTTATTGTTTTTAATTGCGCACTTTTTTTATATAATGTGTTGAGTGATAATATTGCATATATACACCCAAAGCAATGGGATTCCATATGCACATGACTCCAACCTGTACCAAGGCTATATGTTCCGTATTTCATTTTTAACTGGCATCTTCTCATATTTCAGAAATAATTCGAGTGAAGATGTTCACGATGTTCTTCTCTACGTTGTGCTAAAACAAATTCAACTTGCTTTGGAATATCATAGTGGATTTATCATGGAATGCAGAGTGTGGACTGTGTGCAAGCTGAAGACTATTATTATCTTTGCCTTTCTTTCCTTGACATTATTTCTTGAAGCCCTTGGCGAGGCAGATATTAGGTATAAACTAAATGAAGAACAGATCAGTGGAACATACATTGGAACAATTAAAAGTGATTTTGATATTCGTTCAACAATTTCGGAGGTGGAGTACAACAACCTCGTATTCAGTCTCCTTTCTGCAGGCAATCCTTATGCTGCATTTTTCAAAATTAATAACAGGACAAGTGAATTAGCTGTTGGCTCAAGGATTGACAGAGATAATTTGTCCATTTGTACATTCACGGAGAAATGCGTGATATCTGTGGATGTTGCCATTCAGACAGGTGGAGCATTTTTCCGAAAACTTAAAGTCGACATTGAGATTGTCGATCTTAATGACAATTCCCCTACATTTGCTGTGAATGAAGTTGAAGTGGAGATAGCCGAGTCCACCACGGGAAGGTCGCCAGCTTCTTTCAGTGGAGCGCAGGATGCTGATTATGGCTTACTTTCTGTTCAAAATTATACAATTCTTGAGCCGGACACTCCATTTACCGTCGAGTATGAAAAACTGGTCGACAGAAGCTCCATTGTAACTATCATTGTACAAAAAGGACTGGATAGGGAAACACGGGATTTTTATAAATTAACAGTACTAGCTCAGGATGGTGGCAATCCCATGAGAACGGGTACACTAAAAGTCAATATCATCATAACAGATGTCAACGATAACGCTCCAAAATTCACGCCATCAGTGTACAATGTTACAGTTAAGGAAGACATTGAACTAGGTAGTACTATTTTGACAGTGTCTGCGACAGACGCAGATATAGGAGAAAATGGGGAGATTTTATACAAGTTAAGTGCCCATCAGGTTGAAAATGTCCCCTCTTTGTTTTCCATAAATCCAGTGTCCGGAGCCCTAAGCGTTGTCGCACAGTTGATCTATGTTCCGAATGACGTCCTAAGGGTATTTGTTGAGGCCAGCGATAAGGGTGTCCCGCCAAAAATATCGCAGGCTGTTGTGTATGTCAACATAGAGGATTCGAATAATCATCCGCCACAGATTAATATTAATTTTCTAGCTGGTTCCGATGTAGCTAGGGTGTCGGAATTTGCTAATGTTGGCACAGTGGTGGCACATATTGGAGTTGTTGATGATGACACGGGAAGAAATGGTATCGTCACATGTACTGGAGCTAGTGATCGGTTTGGGCTCGAAAGGCTTGATATCAAAGAGTATAAGGTAGTGGTAACCAAGCCACTGGACAGAGAACTCATTAGTGTACATGTTGTGGATATATTATGTTATGATAATGGTTCTCCTCCACTAAATTCTTCAAGAAAATTTAATGTTACGATCCTGGACGAAAATGACGTAACACCTAGATTCACACAAAGGACATATTTTGTGAATACAGAAGAAAATAATCGTATAGGTGACTTGATCATCAAAGTTTCTGCTGAGGATTTAGACATAGGGATAAATGCTGTGGTGACCTATTTTCTTGTCGATGGTGGAGGTCTTGACTTTAGAATGAATCCGAACACAGGAGAAATCAGGGCATACTTTGTTATAGATAGAGAAAATGTATCGCGTGTGACCTTGAGAGTACAGGCTGTGGATGGTGGAATAAACCAAAAGCTTACTGGGGAGGCAACTGTTGTTATAAACATAAATGATCAAAATGATAACGCACCTGCTTTTAATCAGTCAGAATATACTTTTACTATTGAGGAAAATGCCATCTTAAAGAGCAAAGTTGGACAGGTAATTGCCACGGATCCAGATGATGGGGAAAACGGAACTATCTTATATTCAATTTTCCCATCACCATCTTATGATTTCCCTTTCACTTTGTATTCCAATGGGACAATTATAACGACCCTGGAAATTGACAGGGAAGTCAAAAGCCAATATAATATAACAATCGTAGCTACAGACCAGAGTAGTAGTCCCCTCAGAAGCTCCATTTATGTTGTTATCTCCGTCTCTGATCAGAACGATAATCCTCCAGTCTTTGTTTTCCCAAATAAAGAAAACAACACGGTCACAGTCTCCTATGCTGCCTTATCTGGCACTTTAATCGCAAACGTGACAGCTAATGATACAGATGATGGTAAAAACTCTCTTTTGTCCTACAGTATCGTTGATAACAATGTTAGCGATATTTTCACAATAGAAATGAAGACAGGAAAATTAACACTCCAACGAATGTTGACGTCATCTGACCCCATAATGTTCACAATTAGGGTCAAAGTAGAGGATAATGGAACGAACCGCCGCTCATCCGTGGCTTATCTCACAATAACTTTCTCTCAAGGGCTTGAAAGCAAAGAGGGAGGAGATGACAATAAAAACTTTCAGATTGCTGTGTCCTTGACTAGTGTTACTGTAGTATTGTCAGTTGCAATTGTTCTCATAATATGTTTAATTAGAAGACACGATCGACTAAAAACTAAAGAGGGTGTTCGTGCTATGCAAATGAAAGCTGGAGATACAATTAAAGGTCTTGTTCTTAAAGGAGACCAGCTAAGGAAGGTTACATTTCCTCTGGAATACGATTCGAAAACCAAGACAAAAGAAAGTATTGAGGTTCCGATGACCAGCCAAGAAGTGTACCAGGTAAGATTTGTACAAAATGCATTGTCTCACGGTTATATAATAGTAAACATAAAGTATTTCAATATTGTTCTTTAATTACAAGAAAAAGATGAACTCATGCAGATATTTAACACCAGGTTTATGATACAAAGCCAAGTTTGTGTGTTTTCTTTGGAGAACTGATGGTATTGTATTAATTCAAAAGATTGAGAATTTGTTGCCATGAAATAAAACAGTAGTAAGACTAAAGTAATAAAATATATAGACGAACAGGCGGGTGGACAGGCCACATACATGCATGCATACATCCATACATCCATGCATCCATCCATGCATCCATCTATCCATCCATCCATCCATCCATCCATCCATCCATCCATCCATCCATCCATCCATCCATACATACATACATACATACATACATACATACATACATACATACATACATACATACATACATACATACACACACACACATACATACATACATACATACATACATACATACATACATACATACATACATACATACATACATACATACATACATACATACATACATACATACATACATACATACATACATACATACATACATACATACATACATACATACATACATACATACATAACTGAATGATTTTTGCAATAAATAACCTGGTACTTGCTAAGAGCACTGTTTGCAGTCAGGTGATATGCTGCATTTTGCATGGCTCTAAGACTATCAGTAGCCTTTCTATTTCGTTTCTTTTTGCTAGATATACAACCCTTTAATTTTGAACAAGCATTCCAACATAAACACTCGTGTATTTTTCACAATATAATCTGGTAGACCCTGCGCTTTACTTTCAAATCCTATTTTTTTACAATTTACATTATTCGTTTCTTTTTATCACACGTTAAGTACAATTTTGTCAGTACTACTATTTAGTATTTTTCCTTTGAAAGAGACCTTATGTCTGAATAGCACCGAGGACATATTTACTAATTACTTCCATTAGTAAAAAGGACTGAATTGTTTTTACAAAATAAGAATGTTCTCCTCAACCTATGATTTGCCACCCACGGACTGCGAATTTCAAAAAGTAAAAACGGACAAAATGGATATCATGCATCGTATGGTCTAGCATTGCGTTTCGTACAACTACTGTTTTTACTCCATCAATGCAATTACAACTTGGAAACACCACTTTAAAATAGGCTGCGTAAATTATTTATTGTACAGTCGGGCATATAATCGGCAGTGCGAAATATCCAGTTTAAATGACATTTCAGAATGTAGGTAAAGGTGTTCAAATAAAATAATTTAACTCAAGGCACATTACTGACCCATTTTAGTTTAAACCAGTATGGCTAACGTTTAAAATGAACTGACATAAGTCATGTAATTTTGTGCATTGAATTTATAATGTAATAGCTTAGTAGTATCTGTATGTCCAAAAGTAATAAAACCAAATCATAAACAAAACAGAAAACCAACAGCAACAACAGCACAAAAATAACAATTAAAGCAACAAGACATCATCACAAACAACAAATACAATTTGCAATGTATCTGAAACGTTGTTTCTGTAGTATATAAAATCTATCTATCTATCTATCTATCTATCTATCTATCTATCTATCTATCTATCTATCTATCTGTCTGTCTGTCTGTCTGTCTGTCTGTCTGTCTGTTTGTCTGTCTGTCTGTCTGTCCGTCTTTCCATCCGTCTGTATGTCTCTCTGTTTGTTTGACAGTCTGTGTTTATTTTTAAGATCATATTTTGTCTTAGATGTAATATAAGTAATCAAGTAAATCAATAAAGCCTTATAATATTTAACATTAAAATCGATGTGGTTACCATTTTTCTAATTTCATTCTATCTTCTGCACAAAGATATCAAAAGATAACAGCATTTTTGTATCATATCCTAACACACAATAGGAGTACATTATTACGCCATCATTTATAAAGAAAGAATACAAAAATATGGCTAAAATTATATCAAATATTTGTTTTCTAGCATCTTTAAGATATATACCTGGTTCTTAAATAACGACATTTTACCGTTTTCTAGTTACTGTTTACGTTTTATGTATCTAAACTTTGTTCATTTAATTAAATTCTCTTGCAATGCTTTTAACACTAAACAGATCGTGTCGTGTGTCTATAGGTGTCAACGAATTTAATATCAAGTGATTGTGTTTGATTCAGGCAAATGACAAGAAATAGTCCATGTCCTGATTTTGATAATAAAATCATTCTCAGTTTATTGGTATGGACGACTGGCCCACTGTTTTGGCTCCTGGCCAATAATGTTGATTATTAAACTCAATCAATTGTTATAATCAACGACCAAAGTTACTTGAGCAAAATCAATGGAAAGAACTGATGGAAAATAGTTCGAATCAAATACTGTGGATAGATATCATATTGGATTAAATTTATAAGTTTGTATTATTTTTTTAATTGTCACTAAGATGTGACTCTGTATATCGCCATTTTTATCTTGAACAAGTTACTAAACCTAATGCGCTATGACAGAAGCAGCGTGAAAAAAAAATGAATCAAATTAAATTTTATATATCCCCCACATTAAATAAGGCAAAGTATATAAAACAAACTTAGCGTATCAATGTTGTCAGGCTGACCGTACATTTGATTAAGAATATCCATTGTAGAATGTTGTAGATGATACGTTATGTTGCTTAAGCCGAGTAGTTTTACATTACGAATATAATGTTGTGCCAGTTGAGCTATTTTTAAAAAGCTTTCATTGTGGTCTTGTAAACTTTGTTGTTATTTTATCTGTTAATGTATTAAATTTTAATAATACATACACTGAAGACTTAAAAAACAAACAGTTAAGCTACAGGAAAATTAAAGAGATATTACCCGTTACTCAGTTTATGTACCTTTTCTGACATAAAAAAAATCTGATCGTGGATTCATTTTCGCGAATTTCGCAACTGCATTAAAAATTGTGAAAATTTGAACTCGATGGAAATAGATTCATACTACCAATTTATCAAGTAGCAAAACGTCGGCACATGAAATATTGTCAATTGAAAATTTTCAAAATATTTGCAAGGTGGAATTTTATTATTACAAAGTTTATTCTTTGCTTGTAATGTATTTATGTATAAAAGTGTTTCATGATTAGCATATATTTATTCTCAATATTTATGAAGGAATGACAGACTAAATTTACCCAATGCTTGGTCACGTATTCTCACGCTATCATAAATCACTCTTTATTTTAGTAGTATAAAAAATAAAATTTCATTACACTTTGTATAGTATATATTAAAATTAAGTTTAATGTAGAAATTTACGAGGTCTGGGGTAATGCACAACAACTTTGAAATCTCGCCATAAACAGGTATGTTATTCAATAGACACGCGATGCCTACCATATCCTGGTTTTTGTCCGTGTACAACATCCGCATGGAAGAGCAACGTACATAGTGAATTCGAACATGATATACATATTCTTCAAAAACAAGCACTATATGTGTATTGTAATTAGAGTGCAGCTTTTTTCCGAATTAAAAAAGGAACTGTTGAGTGCTAGAACATAAATTTGACAAAACTTTGTGATATTAAACCATTCTTCTCAACCTGCAATGTATAAAGATGTGGAAAAACTCTGGGATATTTGACCATTCTGCCCAACATAAAATGTAAATGCTGATTACAGTTATGTAAAACTCCCCAGTTTCATAAGCCACTTTCAGAGATTTTCACATTTTGGAAAATTTATGACAATATTCCATAGACCCTACAGAACAAATGGGAGACAAATGTCAGGTTATTCATTCATTCTATATATGTACCTGTAAACTATTTTGAATTAACCAATAAGATCATGTATGTGTTGACGATATCAAACAGAGGGAGACGTTTGGTATCCTTACACCGACATAATTCATAAATTTAAACTTTAGTTTGTATTGGGAGACATTAGCCAGCTATTTAAAGTTATGTTGTATTATATGATGTTAACTAAAACATGAAACGTACTTTATATTAAATCACATTAATCTTTTATTTAAATTTATTTAGTAAATTTAAAACTATGTTCGCAAATCATTACACGATTGGTTGTTTCTTTTTGTAAATGCTGCATTCTGAATCATAAAGCCTATTAAAATGAATTGTGTGAATAAAATTATGACTTTTTAACCACATTTGAATCATGTTGACCTTAAAATATAGACCAACAAAACTGAAAGTTAACTATCCACCCTCAAGCAAACGATAATATCAACATATTCTACTGGTGACTTCTATCAAACATCTTCCTTTTCTTCATGTGTTGACAGAGTACCTTGCCCAACGGGTATATTTGGAAGTTTCTACCACGCTTAATAGATTTACCAGACAGTAAAATTTTCTGGACAATGGAAATTTAAAATGATGCAATTGAGAAGCGATGGATAGATAACAGATCCTATCATAGATGAAATAGGGGAAGATCTCAAAAGATGTTTTATTATGTGCAAATAAGATGTAATAAGGTCTGTTTGAGTTGCTAGGATACTTGAAGAAAACCTCTTTGTCCAATGAGCGTTTGATCGATTGAGTTTTAATTAGTACACATATATATGTTTACTGTAGAGGCGTCCTTTAATGATTTAAAATTAAATGAAGAGTGAGACGTACTGAAGAAAATGTATAATTTTACGTATAATGACCACGTTACACTTACAAGAGCACAACCAAGTAATTCCCACTCCATGAAGTCTGTGCAATAGACTACGATATAGCGCAGTGGCCATATATATGATGTGGTTCCTGTGACCATACATAATACTTATTTAATTTAACAGTTTTTTTCCATCACTATTTCCTTCTTTCAAAATGAATACATTTCAATCTGGTCAAATATATATTTGGTGTAATTTTAAACATAAAAATGTTAACAAGAAAAAATAAATTAATTGAAGTCGTTTTCCCTTTTCTATTGTCCAAAAATGCAGACTGTTTTACTTGCAATTAATAAATGTTTTATAATGAAATTTAATCCTGATTGAATGTTGGTATCTTTTGTTATTTCCAGCTTCAGCAAGCCTTGCTCCTTTAGTATCTGTGATAATTCTTATTTTTCGTTCACTGATCGGGATCCCTTTAAAGGTCTAAAGCGTTCATCTTTACCGATCACTGCGATGTCACTTCTCCCTCTTGGGTTCGAGTCTTATGCTTGGTCTATGTGGTATTCGAGTAATATTGATAGTAGCGTCCATTGGGTCGGTTGTTCTTATTGGGTTTGTCCTCTATTAGTTCTACTGGTCGTTTATAGCTAAGCTAGCGCTGAGAAACGACTTTAAGCTTCAAAACAACGTCAACAGATTCACTGACAATTTAGCAGCTGATCGCATAGGATTTGACTGATAAACAATCTATGTAATTGAGTTCTGTATTAACTCTTCTTCGTAGAGGAAGATACAAAAGATCTTACAAAATTTACGAACTGTAGTATATCAATGTAACAGACACACACACACACACACACACACACACACACACACACACACACACACACACCATTCGAAATTCTTAGTTTTATCACTCTTCCAAATACTCAGGAAAGTATTCAGTCGTGCAGCAGATGGTGTTGAGATCACCAGATTATATTACACGCCAGTCAGTAGAGTGGTCCAAATGGTTAGTTGTGTTCTTAATAATCTTACCATCCCCATTCCTCACTATCTTACCACATGCTATTTGGCGACAAGGATGTTAAAATTACTTTTAAAAAAATGTCAACAGCATTTGTTATCAATCAGTGGAGCGTAGATCAGGCAACTTGAGAGCTGGGCGAGCGAGAGCGAAACGGGATTGATGAAAAGTGGTTTAGATTTGACATGAAACAGAAACAAACGAAAAACGTATAACATTGTTCTGCTGAAACTGCTTGCAATGAAGATGAAATAAATGTACGAGAAGACCCTCCTTACCGTGGTCTGACTTGTTTTCGTCTTTTTTTAATACAAAAATACCTCAACCTTCAATTATATTAAACTGATTTTGTTTAACATACTAATAGATGAACAGTAGAACTATACAATAATGTGATCATATTATCAATGTGTATTATTAATAGATGGATAATTTTCGTTTTTTATGTTTCGTCATTCAGAGTATTCATCAGATTGAACACTTCAGTGAAGAAAATGGACGATATATCTTTAAATAGTAAGGTTAAGTAGTTACAGAGTGACTATTGTTAAATTTTAGTGCGTATATGCGTTAGTATGTGTGAATGAGAAAAACGTCGATAAAGAAAGTAAATGAAGGCATAATTTTAGAGGAAAATGCCAAATATAACTGAATTTAGAATGGTTTAGAATCATGTCGAAAACGTATTTCTTTGATATAATTTGTTTGATGCACTTGCCCATTAAAGTGGAAAGTACTGAGAAAGTTGTGCTAATAGATATAAAACGGACTACGTGCACACTTTTAACTTTATTTCAGATCTCTAACCGGATGAGAGGAGACAGCAATGTGACGAGCAGTGACTCCGGACTGTCCAGTTTTAGTGGACAGCAAACTCGGTCGGACGTAATGACCTTTAGCACGAATCAACAGCCCCTTGACTCTAGCCTAATGATGCCGACCGAGAGGCCCCATGATAGGTTTCATGAGCAGCTCTGGACCATTTCTGACGAACGGCAAACAGTAAGGACTGTTCCCCCCATGTCTCCGTCTCTGATAGTCTTGATGTCTGTATCGCCTCAAATTTCTCTTGTATTTAACGTTAATATTTTCCTCAGATTTTCATGGAAACCACAATTAAAAGTCTCAAATGTTTTATATACATCTCAGCACCCGGAAATTTAACTTCAAATGTGCCGATTCGATGTCTTCTCTACTTGCTCTTTGTATGCAAGAAATAAATAACGCCAATGTATTTCAGAATTTCTTCTTTTGAGGGTGTTGTTGGTAATATGATGATCTGAAATGAAAGACACAAAAGATGAAAAACCGCTTTGAAAAATTAACATAGTTTTCCAACGTTTCTGCAAAAGGCAAGGTCTTCCTCTGGATTAATCGGCATATATACAGAGTGACAAACACACACAAAAAAAACGTCTAAAACAATAACTATTTGCATTTAAGAGTTATAAAAATGTTTAAGCAAAGGGGAAAACGTACGGATAAGAAATAACTACATGTCTAGTAAGGACTCAATTATCGTTTAAAAAGGCAAAACATTTGCATAATAACGGTAAGCCTTTTGGGTTGCCAAGTTATCTAGGTCATTGCCAGGAAATCATCTTTCATATCGCGCAATCTATGAATTATTCATTGCTAACCTTTCATCCTTGACTATTGCCGCTACGCGAACCTTATGTATGTATGTATGTATGTATGTATGTATGTATGTATGTATGTATGTATGTATGTATGTATGTATGTATGTATGTATGTATGTATGTATGTATGTATCACAGCAGAGTAGTGCCACACAAAATATACATCTCTGTGTGTGTGTGTGTGTGTGTGTGTGTGTGAGAGAGAGAGAGAGAGAGAGAGAGAGAGAGAGAGAGAGAGAGAGAGAGAGAGAGAGAGAGAGAGAGAGAGAGAAAGAGAGAAAGAGAGAGAGAAAGAGAGAGAGTCCATGCACATCACTAATCATTGTTATCCTTATGTTTTTTCTCACTCGGCACGTAGTAAGCTTTCTGTGTGCAACAGTTTATTTACTCTCTGAAAAATCAACTCTTCAGTTGAGTAGCACCGTGTCAGCGAAAACAATATCTTTCCATAGGTGTATCGCAGTCAGGTATATGTGTATTGCAGTCAGGTATATGTGTATCGCTGTTAGGTATATGTGTATTGCAGTCAGGTATATGTGTATCGCTGTTAGGTATATGCATATTTGGCTTTTTACATATGCAAACCGTTGAACGTATATATTTTCAAGCATCGTAGGCAAATGTTTGAGGCAATTGTGATTGAATGTTTAACAAATTCATCGTTTGCGACATCTCCGACCCATACACGTATTTAATATAAAAGCAATATTGTGTGCATTGCAACCGTTTATGTGCCTAGTGAGCTTTTCCTCTGTTTGTGTAATTGATATAATGCATGCTCATCGTGTGCAAATGATGCACTACACTATGAGGTTTCCGGTAGCTACTGCATTATTTCTTACACTTAGTACTCACCCCAAAAAGTACATCACGAAACATTTCAAAACAGAATGTATCGATGAAATATATTCGCATACATGCATTTAAAAAAAATTAAATCATGACATTTTTTTGCCTCTGTAACTGATAATCAACGAAGATAAAATAGTTATCTTTGGCACTCTACGTGACTTAATAATATATAAAATCAATGTGTCCACCGTTCCTGTATTTTATATATGCCATGGATATACCTATTTGATATATTCCATGGATACACCTATTTGATATATTCCATGGATATACCTATTTGATATATTCCATGGATATACCTATTTCATATATTCCATGGATATACCTATTTCATATATTCCATGAATATACCTATTTCATATATTCCATGGATATACCTATTTCATATATTCCATGGATATACCTATTTCATATATTCCATGGATATACCTATTACAAGGAAAGATTTTGATGGATGTAGTGACCTAACTAAATGCAGACGTTGAACATTGCTCATTTTTTGAGTGTGCATATATGTAATTTTTTGAGTGTGCATATACATAATAAAGACAAAAAAGATAATTATTTGTGTTTTGAAGCCTATTATAAATCAGTTAAATTAGAAGAGAAAAAAATATTTAATTTTCCAATTTGTATTTTTTATTATTTATATATATATATATATATATATATATATATATATATATATATATATATATATATATATATATATATATATATATATATATATATATATAACTTCCTAGGTTGCAATTTATGCCCAATTGATCTGCATTGAACATTTATGGCTGCATTAATAGCTACGTAGTCTAAATATTTATATTACAAATTACAAATTGCCCATATGTATCAAAAGCCATTATTACTACATCAAAAGGGTTTATTCTCCACTAAAAACAATTCGGTGAATATAACTTTGGAAAAATTAGATTCAACGACCTTCTTTGCAAAATTATCAATGACCATGTTTCTGAACAAGCGACCGCCCGATAGAGTTCAGGGTTCATTTACGTATTAAAGTGATGCTTTGGACATTTGTTTTGGTTGTCAGAGAATTATCGGCTGACCGATGTTATTATTATAGAAATGTAAGAAGAAATGAATTCAAGATTAGAAAAAATATAATGAGCTTTTATGGGATTTTGGTTTATAACGGTTTCGCTCTACACACTAATTAATTGTCTTTATTACATATATGCACACTCAACCGAATCTGTCTAATCAAGTTCAATAAGCAGCACATTACCACGGTCAAATTTTGTATAAAACCCTACTAATGTTATATCCCTTTGTTAGTAATAACTGTAGGAAAATATTTGCAAACGAGAAACGAAACACTTTAGACTGTGTCACAGTTTTAACCCTTCTCTTCTTTCTGTTTATGCTGCATGTGTTGTTTGTTGTTAAATAATACTATCCGCTGCTTAGTGTGAGCACCGCTTTAATCTCGTCTTTCTGCTTTTTGTTCAGCCAACTCTAACTAAAGACATATTTAAACATGAAGATAATGGTAGTGAGTCGTCAGGGGAGACAACCACGTGTGACAGTGGTAGAGGAGGCAGCGAGTCGGATATTCAAAGCGCAACATTTTCAACATCTCAAGAACAAACAGGTAAGAATGTTGGAAACGACAGTTACCTAAAATCGAATTCAAATTTAGTCAAATGCATCTCTACATACAACATACTCAGCGCTGCTTGTTTGCTTGGATAAATATATCTACACGAACACGCATGCAAGTATGTATGTATGTGTATGTATGTATGTATGTATGTATGTATGTATGTATGTATGTATGTATGTATGTATGTATGTATGTATGTATGTATGTATGTATGTATGTATGTATGTATGTATGTATGTATGTATGTATGTATGTATGTATGTATGTATGTATGAAGGACTGAAGAACTGACTGACTTTCCGCTTGAACAGATATTACATCAGGATAATACAATTTAGGATAATACAAGATCTCGAAACACATGCCCGACCTTAGGGCGAGGCGAACGAGGCACCTGGCATGGGCCTCTCACTTTTCCGCAATGCAATTTTGTTGCTTTGGCCCATCGCTTGCTTCCTTGGACCCCGCATGCTGCCTTTGGTCCGCATATCTTTGGGCCGGTTCTGTTGAAAAACAACAGTGAATCATAGTGACAAAAATACAATAGTACCGATTCAACTAACATATGGACAAAACAAAACATCGTAATGCCTGTAGTAATACAAATGTCTGTAGAAATATGAAAGCAATACATCGTAATGCATGCAGTCATACAAATATGTCTGTATAAATTTCAGAGCTAAATATGATTTAGTTTAGTACCTTTAAACATTTGCCTGATGATGCTGATGATGCTATGAATGTCAGTACTTCCACATTGTTTATATGATTAAAATTAACTTACAGATATTAAAGACAAGAAACTAGAAATCATTCAAAAAGCAGTAAAGACAGGGAAATAATAAACATGCAAATGGCAGTAAAGACAAGAAAATATAAAACATACAAAGTAACAATATTAATAATTTCTTACTACATGACAATTTTTTAAATTAAAGTATATATTGTTTGTATTCATGTTTGCGTTCGTCCGTGCGTGTATGATTGATAGACTGGCTGTCTTTAGTACCTCTTCAGCAAAACTTATATATGTTGATAAAAACGCGGATAATATATGTCAGAAATTCTTTTAATATTTTGTTCTTGCCCATCAAAACTCCCCGTACATGCATTAATATTACTTCAAGACGAGAGTAAATACACTAGACTAAATGTAATGCATTGAGATTCCATACAGACAGAGAGTAAATACACTAGACTAAGTGCGATAATTAAGATTCCATAAAGAAAAAAGGGAAATACAAGAGACTAAATGTGATACATTTAGATTCCATAAACACTGAGGGGAAATACATAAGACTAAATGTAATGCATTAGGAGTACGTTGAGATATAGGGTAACGAGACTAGACTAAATCTGACGCATTAAGATTACGCTAAGATTGAGGGTAACGACACAAGAATAAATGTGACGGTTCAGATGTTATTGATATATGTGGCATCTGTTAACGTGCTACCTAATAACATTATTAGCATTGTAATTATGCCACCATTGTAAGTAAAGAATACTACAAGATTATTTCTTTGTTTTAACACTAACATATTGAATAGAATCTACCGATTCTGTACCAAAGACGAATTACGAGAAAGATTACAGTAAGCACAATCTAACTTTAATGTCATAAAGTTAGGAAAGAGTACAGTTTTCTGCTTTTGTCATTGTCCCATGACATTTACAGCAATCGACATTAGCAGCAGCAATAAGAGCAACAGCGGGGGAATCAACAACAAGAACAGCAAATAATAATAATAATAATAATAATAATAATAATAATAATAATAATAATAATAATAATAATAATAATAATAATAATAATAATAATAATAATAATAATAATAATAATAATAATAATAATAATAATAATAATAATAATAATAACAACAATGATAATAATAATAATAATAATAATAATAATAATAATAATAATAATAATAATAATAATAATAACAACAACAACAACAACAATAATAATAATAATAATAATAATAATAATAATAATAATAATAATAATAATAATAATAATAATAATAATAATAATAATAATAATAATAATAATAATAATAATAATAATAATAATAATAGGAATAGGAATAGGAATATACTTGTGTAATATGTAAGAGTAAACTAATTCAGGAACAATTTTCCTTATCTGGCATAAAACAGATTTGGATCCGGATAGCTAATATTCGGCTTGACTTTTCTATATCATGGAATAGAATATTGTAGTTATCTTATCTGAGCGAAAGTTAATACTGGTTTCATAGTGGTCTGCTTGTGTGAATATCGGGGGAATTGTTTTCCACTCTATATTATATATCTGAAATATTTTTTTTTTTCAGAAACCTCAAAGAGTGTGACGTTTGCAAGCAAGCCATTACTACATCACATAGAAACGGAGCAGACCTGGAAATACCCTAATGATGTTTCATTAAGTTATTCTAACAGTCCTAAAGGCTTCTCGTCAAACCATTCTTGGAATCAAAATGAGTTCCCACACAGTCGTTCTATAAATAGAAAAGATTTCTCATCAAACAATTCCATTAGTCCCAGAGACATTTCAACTAGTCGTAATAGTTGCAAACTCCTATCACATCCTAATCCGAAATCAAAACTTTCTTTTAAAACATCTCATAAAAATAAGTTCAGGGTGACCCCCAATCATTATGTGAAGGAAAATCAAGACTTTATATCTTCTCCTGGAGAATGTTCGAACATTGGGTTCGGGATATCTTATGACGACGATGACGACACCACAACTTCCGGCAGCTACACAATTGATGCGGATGATTGCCAAAGTGATCCGCTTAATGATTCTAGGAATTATTTTCTGGCTCAAGACGAGGCTTACTGCTGATATGTTGGATTGATATTATTTATTATGGGTAAGTAACATCTTTCAATGTGAATTTATATTAAAAAAAATGACACATGGTAGCTACGGACAATTGATGACACGAGAATATAACGCATCTATATGCTTAATTCATGTAGAAACAGACATTCAGAGTTTTACAAACTTGTTTTTTTTTACGTTTTATTTGTTTGTTTTGTCTATATTTGGTATATGCCTTGAGAAAGACTCGTTAAAGAGTCAAAAGCGCTCAGGCTAGTTAGATACTAGTTTTGAACTGTTCGTCCTCAGTTTATTGCATCTATCTCAATCAATCCCTGGCACAAAGTGATCCCTTGCTGGATCCAGTACGCTTGAAAGGGCTTTTATTCGCCATTTGATTTGTATCTTTATATATCTGGATCGTAATTCACACTTGTATTCTACGGGTGGGGGTGGAGGAGTAGTGATTGAGTGGGTTCAAACAAATAAATAGAAATAAATATAAACCAGTTGTTTGGAACGTATAGAATGTACAGGCTTCTTATGTAAAGGCAACGCATGTTTAATTTGTTTTACCTGTATCTGTTTACAGTTCTGAAAGCCCAAGGCAGAGACATGATGATTGTACCTCCTTGACTGACAAATGGAGAAGCAAAATCTTCACACTTGTTATTAAAAACATTGATCCTTATTATAGCGTGATATAGACGATTTGTACTATTTATAATATATATATATATATATATATATATATATATATATATATATATATATATATATATATATATATATATATATATATATATATATATATATATATATATACATGTATATGAGAATACTCAGGGAATCCAAAGCGATGGCTGTGATATTTCGGAGTGAAGCTGGTTTATTATAGCACTTATATTATAAAATTTGAAACTTGATACTTGGATAGGGGACCAGCAACAAAGGAAGTCAACCAAACCAATTTGCTTTCCTCAGAAACATTCATAACTGTAGAAATGTTTATACCTGTAGAATCAAGACACGGCTTATGCTTGCAAAATGCAGATAATTTCAGGAAATATTCACGAATGTTTTATTTAATTTCTTTCCATATATTTAAATGTTTTTAAGTTCGAAAAAACGTTGATGTCATCCTTAGTCATAAAAAATCCGTGTTGACTGTAATTTGTGTCATTCTTTACATTTATTAGCTCTAAAAGAGCAGAATATAAATGTATATAAGTACGTAATGTACATAATATAAATGTATACAAGCCTGTAATGTAAATTGAATTGAGAATATGGTGCTAAAATAAACTGTCAATATATAATGTCTCACTATATTTTGACTTACCACACTGTACCATATTTTTAATGTATGTTTATCCTTTTATCCTTATCTCTGTACCTATCCGTCTTTCAACGTGTTTGTGTACATATTAGTTTTCAAAGAGAGACAGTCTTTTGGGAGGAAGATTCCCTTCCTCCCTCCACCCTCACCCCGAACACACACGGCAACTGTCTATGTACAACTTCTGCTGAAAATACTATAATAAATTTGAAGTATGTGCGTTCCGAATTAAGGATTTCTTATATGTTTGTGATTACTTGTTTGATTATGGGAAGTCGGTCCAAGAGAAATATTCCTTAGACTGAAGTAATAAGCTAATTACTAGGAGCAAAAGTTATGGAGTGAAGTGTTAGTGAGTTCCCATGATGCCATGGTTTACTTTTGGTGAATTCAGGTCAGAACCGCTTAAGTGTCTCTGAAGTTCAATAGTCCCTATCAAAATCCAGTTGTGTACATTGATTGGCTGACTCCATTTGCAGTATTTAAGATTGGAGACTGGTACATTACGCAATAGAATAAACGAGAAGGGATGGTTCCACCTTTTATTGTTACCATGGTGATAAATATGATGCAAAGTTACAGTCGAACGATAATGAAAAGAAACCATGCAGTTATGCGGTTGATAAAGAATTGGGAAGTTGTGAGATATGTGACCAATATAAAATGATATACGTCTTACAATAGTATATTTACATATTACTTATGGCCAATATAACTTCATTTGTATAACACGTATACTTTACTATGCCTTAATGGTTACATATAAAAACAGTGCGAAAGTTTCTAATATCACAAAGCACGTCTATGCACCTCGCTTGATATGTGTACAAAATTTGATTCAAAATACTCTGAACTGTTTGACAACTTAACGAAGCTTGATATGAACATACAGAAAGACAAACATACTAATGACAGGCAATTTACGAACAGACACGGATAAAGCGATATCTATATCCCTCCGTATTACGTATTGTCTGGGATACATGGAATTGAAAAGAGCTTGTAAATAATTATAAACTCAGTACCGGATTTAGGCATACGCTAAACAAGCTTCAGATTAGGGCCCCAAATCTGAACTCAGTCTGAAGAGGCTTCTCAAATTTATTTTAACACAAATATGGCCTCTATAGCTTCCCATAGGTTAGGGCCTCCCTTTGTCTAAATCCGGCACTGTATACACTTGATAATGTTTATACTAAGTAACCATATCGTTACTGATACAGCTGCCTAAAATACAACTACCAATGATTGTTCACTATGTGCAGATGTTTGCATGGGAAAGAGAGAACAGTTATGGAGAGAGGGTTAAATTTGTTACTTTAATGTGCGGCTTACAGTGTATCCTACTTTCACTGACATGACCAAGTAAAAGTTACATCAGTTATATATTAAATAAAAACAGAAAGAGTTTTATAAATTGAAATCAGCAACTCCAATATTAGAGTACATATAATGTTCAAATATTACACATATCAAACCAGATAATATTGCATACATATTTAGGATTTTTTTATTGCGTGAAAACTTAATTTAGTGTGTATATTTTGCGAAAATGATATAACGTTGTCGTACAAACTTGCTCTTGAGTACTCTACTGAATCATGCAGTCTTCTTGACACGGAACGAGAAAGATAAAAACTGCATTTCAGTTTCTCGTACGGTATTTTTTTCCCTTTCGTCTCTTCTTTTTCTGTTGACTGTCTCTGTCAAAATGTCTCAGTACAAGTACATGTTACTTTAAAGGGATTGAAATAACAAACTGACTGAAAAAGTGAAATTGCAGCAAGTCTGTTTCTGTAAATGGGTATGAAAAATAAATGTTGACTGAACATAGTCAACAAAATTCCGACTGTTCCTGTTTTAGTAAGACGTTTCAAGTTCTTGCAAATGAACACGACAGACTACAAATGAGTACGACATACCACGAATGAATACGACTGACTGACTATGAATGAATAAGACTGACTACGAATGAATTCGCCGTCTATGAATGAACCCTGGGACGTGATATAATAATTTAATATGGTTTCGTACCTTCCAAACATTATCAGTAGCCTTCCGACTGACAGACTTCATGCACTCATTTCAATGAAGTTGATCGGTCCATGAAAGTTTTAATAATTATTCGTGTATGAATACGTTTTTCTATATTACGTGGAACTGATCGTTCTAGTGGATAAAGTGTAAGAGCACTATTTACAGCTAAGAAAATGTCCCTGCAGTTGTTGTTACTAAACATATGCAATCCAAGCCATAGTGTACAGAAAAAGAATGCTGATGGCACTGGGAGTACTGATTTTATTACTCCAATACTATAGCATCTATCGTGTTAGTTTTATAGTTTGACACTGTATATCACAGTGAAAGCCAGGGGTGGCGTTGGAAAGAATTTATTAGACATTTATAGGTTACTGCATTTGTATGGGAAAATATGAACGAGTTTTTCGGATTCCTATACTGCACGACTATGGGAGTGCAGTATATCAATCAGTCAAAACGAATTCATATTTTTCCACTCCGATGCAGTAACCTTGTATGCTAATTTTCTTATTCTACGCAAGGCGTAATTATATAACAAAAATACACTACAACAGATAAAGTAGCTGAATGTATGCCATAAACCAAACTAAATACACATGCATAGATTCATCTTTTTTCTCAGTTAACTTTACATTGTCAGAATCGTGCAATATTCCCCGATATTGAACATCTTCTTTCTGAATCCCGCGAGCAAATGAACATTTTCTGACGTAAACAATTTTTATGAATGAACTAAAGCAGCTGTTTCATGGACGGCCACATACCATCAAATGTTTCATAGACTGACACATACAAACTGCTTAAGCACATTCCGCGTTTACTTTTTTGATACAATGTTAGATATAGGCGCTATACAGGGTCCTCACAATAAAATTCAAGTTATACAAATAAACTGTTTTCTATAGCTGTTAATAAAAATTGCAAAATATATGCTTACAATTTTACATCCTGAATTTCCTCAAAAAATATACTTTCGTAGGTCTGTAAATCCGAATGAGATGAGCCATGTCAAGGTTTCTCAAGGTAGATTACACATTTTGAAATTGCACTGTAATTTCGAGTATATTTCAAGTGCAGTTGCATCCTCCTTACTGCACTCAAAATGAAATAAACATTAAATTTCACAGCATCTTTTCGATAATTGCAATGGAAAGGCTTCATAATTTTTCCACATTATGATCTGAATCATTCAATGACAGAAAAGAAACACGCGTGCTGATGTCAACAATTCAAAACGATTAAATTGGTAGACGCTGCTGGAATCCGATGCAAGTCACTAATCAAAAGATTGCGTTGAATGGACAAAAATACCAAAACGTATTTATTCAACATCAAATGGAAAAGTTGTTGCAATGCGTATTCATTAACAATATTACTCCTGATTTGAATTTTAAGTTGAGCAGGCGCCATTTTCTTTCGAAACTTACGTCTAGCGCGCGACCAACTTCATATATTTATCTGGGCGGAGATATGCGCGCATTAATAATGTTGTATAATGATCAATCAACGCTTATGCATTTAGTTTGGAATACAGAATACATTTAGTTACTTTGTTTCTTGCAGTGCATTTTTGTTTATATATTTAAGCCTTGGGAAGAATAAGAAATGAGCATATAATAAAGTATTGTATGGGAAAATATGAACTCGTTTTGTCGGAAGGATATACTGCAATCCCAAGGTCGTGCAGTATAACCATCCGAAAAACTCGTTCATATTTTCCGATACAAATACAGTAACTTATAATTACACAACATTATTAATGAGCACGTAACTCCGCCCAGATACATTTGAACTTGATCGCGAGCTAGACATGTTTCGAAAGTAAATGACGTTTTGATCTACTCCAAATTTAAATTTGGAGTCATATTGTGAATAAATAAGCATTGCAACAACTTTCCCATTTGATCTGGAACGAATAGATTTGGGTATTTTTATAATGAACTAACTTTTGTGATTATGGATTGGATTTATCTTCATGAAGTACATCGGATTTCAGTCGGTAGCGTCTCTGCCAATTATATATGAAATATACATCGGGTTGAAGCAGCAAGGTTCTCCCTTCTCGTCTGTTGGCATCTGCAAGAGTATTCTCTTCTGTCATAGAATGTTTGAAATAATGATGCAGGGAAAAAAATGAAGTCTTTCATTTGCAACTATAGTAAAGACGCCATGGAATTTAATGCTTATTTCATTTTGAGTGCAGTAAGGAGGATGTAATTACACTAAGATATACTCGAAATTGCTGAATAATGTCGAGATGTGTAATCAAGCTTAAAACCCATGATATGGATCATATATTTCGGATTTGCAGAACTAAGAAAGTACATTTTGAGGAATTCAGAATGTAAAACTGTAAGCATATTTTTGCCATTCCTATTACCAGCTAAAAAAGAGAGTAGATGTCTTGTCACTTGCATGTCATTTGTAAGGACTCTGGCGTATACAGCTTGTCTAAATCTGAAAAATTGTATCAAAAAAGTTGACTTGGGATGTGCCAAAGCAGGTGGTATATGGCAGGCCACGAAACGTATGATTTTATTCATTCTGAAACAAATTGTTTGTTTACAATAGAAAGCAGATGCTTTATTCATTTTAATGCAATATCAGAGCGAGAGTTCAATATCGTAAAATATTGCACGATTCTGACACTGTAAAATTAAGGAGAAAAAAAAACTGGGCGTATGATAATACGGAATATGATACGGTCATATTGCATTGATTCCAGAAAAGATTGGGTCCAACATATATGCGCTTAGTGATGTTTATTTTAAGGAGCCAGTTCAAGAGTCTTTTGGTTTAGGAAGACAGTTCAAGAGTCCCATTTATCTAGTCCATTTGAACTTGTTTTAGGACACTATGGACAATTGAAATTGCTGGAAGAAAAACATCTTTTAATAGACGGATCAGCGACCAATATACCTGATTATGTCTCTTATTTTTAACACAAATTATGATTGTAAAATGACAAGAAAAACTTATGTAACAAATGAATTAAGGTATCAGAGAAATATAAAGAAAAGAACTTTCCACCATGGCGATCAGTTTTTGTGCATGTTGCCCATGCATGAAAGACCTCCTCAGGCTACGTATTATGGTCAGGAAGATTCAGGATACAGTTAAAAAGAAAGTGACTTCAGAAATTAAGTGACTTAAATTTTATCATCGACATAGGAAAGGGGGTGGGCGGAAACAGAAATAAATATGTCATGTATATACGTTAAAGGAGTAAGAAGATAGAGATAGCTTTGTCAATAAAGTTAGGTACACATGTTCCATAGAGTGACGATATAAATAATGACGTATAACCTGAATGTACTGGCTTTGGTTAATCAATTCTACAGAATTCTGAAATATCGAATAATCCGAACGATATACTTTCACATCTTCAAACAGGCAAAGCAGGTAAATGTGAATGCGAACACCTTTTCCCAGATGTTCCAACTCTAGCTAAATCTACCATGGTGTTGAAATTGTTGATTCTAAACTGTGAAACAGCACTCTCACAGGATGAACCCACTCATGCTGGAATGTTTGAGAAAGAAAATGAAATATTTGATGGAGAATCATTTTAATGAACCAAGAAAATGTAACTAGTGTTTGACTTACATTCTTGTGCCGAAACCAGATAGAACCTTCGTAGGTGCACTGACTACAGAAAAGTGAACTGTGCCACCAAAATAATTTCGTTTTCAATACCAAGAATTATTTATTGTTCTAACAAAATTGGAAATGCAAATTATATTACCAAGTTTGACATGTTACAAGGATTCTGGCATATTCCACTTACGAATAGAGTAAAAGAGATTCCGAGCTTTGCAACTCCAGATGGTTTCTATCATTACTAAGTGATGCCATTTAGTATGAAAAAATTTCTACCACTGCATTAGAGCCGTTAATGAGCAAGATAACGTCTGGTATAGATGGTGTGATGTCAAATGGCAATTATTACTTCGATGATGTCATTATATACAGCAGTTCTTGGAAATATCACCTTCAAACTATCCAGAAATTCTTCGTTCGCTTGAGTGAGGCACGTTAAGACAATTACTCTCAGTAAAAATGAGTTTTGTCGAGCTTGTATCACATTTTTATGTCATCGTGTGGAACATGGTCGAATCAAGTCTATAGAGGCTAAGGTTAAATCTATCACCGAAATCACCTTGCATGTCAGGAAAAATTCAACTGGTTCAATTTTTGGGTATGGCTAGATATTATTGGAAATTTTGCTCAGATTTTTCTATAATTGCTTAGCCGCTGACCAATAAGTTGAGCATAAAGACCAAGTTTTATTGATTGGTCTGACCAATATCAAGAGGCAGTCATAAGATAAGGACCATACTAAAAATTGCAACAGTTCTTTCAGCTCCAGATTTCAATCAGGTATTTAAAATGTCTTTTGTTGCAAGTGATGTTTGGATTGGCGGCGTATTAATTCAGGAAGATAAAAATGGCGCTGATCATCTAAGTGTACTATTTCTTTAAAAAAAAAAACTAAAACGTCACCAGAAAAATTAATCCACTATCGAGAATGAATATCTGGCTTTAATAATGGCTTTACAACACTTGGAAGTGTATGTTAATTCTGCTCCTTCAACGATTGTTGTATTCAGTGACAACAACAACATTATTACATCAACAAAATGTAAACTAAAATTATGGGTTGTTAGAGTGGAGTTTGATGATGCAAAAATAGAACATCAACATTCAGCAAATCAAGGGAAAATAAAAATTAATTGCAGATGCACTTAAGGAGCTTTATTTTTCTTTATTTTATATACATTTTTGTACATTTATTATCTTCCTTTGTAATTTCATTCTTCTTCTTCTTCTTCTTCTTCTTCTTCTTCTTCTTCTTCTTCTTCTTCTTCTTCTTCTTCTTCGTCTTATTATTATTATTATTATTATTATTATTATTATTATTATTATTATTATTATTATTATGCTTCTTTGATTAATATGGGAAAAAAGAAAGACTTGTTGCATACATCATTCTTGAACTTATGAGGGGATATGTATATTTTATGTAACTCCTGGTAGATTTTAAACAATTTGATAATTTTATTTATCTTTTTAAATTGTGCAGATTATATACTAGTTGCTGGCGAACGTGCATAGGGTCTGTTCCAAGACATCAGAAAACGTAAAATTACGTAGGATTTATAAATAGATGTCTACGTATGTTTTGATAGTTACTAATAAAGAGGACTATTAGTAAATATAATTACGAGATTTGGTCTTTTTTCATTTGGTTGATGGGATTGAACGGCTCGAAAAGAATTTTAAAAAATTTCCATCGAATGGGCTAGGTCATGAAAAAAGGTGTTTTGCAATACTTTAGTTGTATGATTTGTCAGGTAGCATGTATTGTGAAATATAGTCCTTATAACAGGTGCGTATTAGGAGAGAACTGAGCAATCAATTTTTTTTTCCAATTTTGAAGTCATTCTTAGTTCTGGTGTTCTTGTGTAACAACGAGTCTGCAGATGTGTTTTATGATATAATTATATATTATTTGAAAGGAAATCATTTGTTTGAAATGATCTATGAAAATAGAAAATGCTCAATTTTTGTGCCATAATACTATTCTGGAACTATTGCAAATTATTAAAAGGAGTTATGGACAACGCCATTTTGATTATTACTGGCGGACATTTTCGGTTTTGAATTTTTTGGACTTTAATATAACGCTTTCAGGATTAATTTGGATTCACTTTATGATCAATAAGTTCGTAACAGACTCTCCTTTAAAATATTGACAAGTATATATATATATATATATATATATATATATATATATATATATATATATATATATATATATATATATATATATATATATATATATATATATATGTGTGTTTGTGTGTGTGTGTGTGTGTGAATTGGAATAATGATTACTACTTCTCTTTAGGAAAATGATTATATTATATAAATTTATATAATAGTTATAATTGTTCATTTAAATTGATACAAGGATTTAAAAAAATTAACACAGACCCGATGTTAGTCTTTCCGAAATATTTTTATACAAAGTAACATAATTCAAATGTAGGAAGCAGAGTTTACACTGACAGTGTATTTGTAAGTTAATCTGGTGTCCATCTCGAGCTAAAATCTGTAGACGTATAACAAAATAAATAATTGTAATTTTCAAAAGAAAAGCATATACATAATTCAACCTGATCTTAGAATATTTCATATTGGAATATCATATTAGAATGTATCAGTGGTTGAATATCGATTGGATTCTACGCTCTTCAACATTAACAACGTGTTCCAATCCAGTAGCTGACATTTTACTAAACCGAGTAATGTAGCATGAATATAGGCAGTGAAAATCTGTAATTTCGTTCCGTTAAACAGTAATGGCCATTATTCGTCCCGTCCGGTTATGACAACATGTGGGTTAAGTACAGCTCTGGAGCTTTTTAGGACAAGGCTGATAATAATTTGGTCAAGATGGCACCCTATACGGGGTCATGTTCACTTCCTTGCAATAGTTCACCTTTATC
This sequence comes from Potamilus streckersoni, assembly GCA_016746295.1. NCBI lineage: Eukaryota > Metazoa > Mollusca > Bivalvia > Unionida > Unionidae > Potamilus > Potamilus streckersoni. The sequence goes on from JAEAOA010002323.1 coordinate 665,179, forward strand.
AAGTTTACCCGTGCATGTCATTACGGTTAATCGTTACTAATTGACTTTCATTTGTTGAAGCGTGTTTATTTCGTTATGATAAAGCAGTTACCATCAGGTTACCACACGTCCTAGCTGGTGGCTATTACATGAATTTGAACAGTGACCATGATAATTAACTTATTGTAATACATAGAATCTAAAAACGTATTACTTCTATAAAACGAAGAAACGCAAAATAATACTGAGACAAAATGATACAAATGTGTTTGTATGTTTTTATTATAGCAGAATTAAATCACCAGACTCAAAGATCATCGTGGCAAAAACAAAAGATTAACACAAGTAAGAAATGATATTCTATCATGGAAGTTCCATTAAAAGAACTATGTTTTTCAAGCAGTATAGTAAGCAATGTTGGCTCTCTGGGCTAATATCTGTATTTCGTATAATATTGTAGTAACAAATTGGAGTGATAAACTACATTTTATAAGACATAATTATACAAATTTAACAGGCCATACCATATGAATTAGAATTAATCAAGTAACTATTAGTTGCAATATAGAATAAAACCTTCATTTATTTAATAGGAGTACTGGATTACTGTACAGATAGAGGAGAATTAATTACTAGGTTGCCATGCGAGTGTATCGGCTACCAGGGACTCAGCAGCAGCATTTTATTGGGGATCTGTGCTTAGTCGTGATGGAATATGGACTGGTGCATGCAGGCAAGGCGATGGGTGCCGTTTACCTCAGACCTTATTCAAATCTCCGCAGAGTACGAATTTAAAATTTCATCGTAATGAAATCTGGGCTTAGATTTTTTTTCACTTTTAAACAAATATATATCAATCTTAAACATGCCACTTTTCAAAAGTGAAAAAATCTACAGTTACGCTTTTCATCAGAATATGGTCGTGCTTAACGGCGTTCATTGAATTCGGAGCTTTAAAAGAAAGCCACAATAATTGAAACTGGGAGATATATGTCGGCCACTAAGAGAAAACGGGAGTGACAATGTTTCATTGGGTTCGACTTCTTTTTTTACGATTCGACAAATGTTTGCACATATTTAAACAGCGAATGACCTCTACACAATGACCTCTATTCTATACAACGACCTCTATTCTACACAATGACCTCTTTTCTACACAATGATCTCTATTCTATGCAATGACCTCTATTCTACACAAATGCAGTGTATCTATATCAAACAGATGAAACAAAGACAGTAAATGTATACCTTGTTTTAATTTAAAACATATCAATTGAAACATATTTAATAATTAATAAAATCAATTTAAATATTTCATATAAGCATTAAGATAATAGATTAAACCTTCTGTGCTTAGGCCATTCAATACATTGCCTCACATTTTTAGTTCTCTGGTTACTCGGTTATTTTTATGAATGCAAAATGGGCATAGCCACCTGTGAAGGACGTGATGTAATCTCTAGTTGGATTATTTAGATCACACATCTAATTCGTTTAAAATATACGCTTAACGAAATTGGAAAACAAAAATGTCGACATTTTGAAGAAATATTAATATAGGCTTATTTATGGTTCGTCGAATCCAAGAACTCAGTCAATTGGAATATCTGACGAAGTACAGTGTACTCTGTAAACTAGAGTTGTGATGTATATTTAATTTTTATTGAACACTTTTGTCATTACTGAGAGATGTGCCTACATGATTGTTGTCATGATTTTAAAAGAGATGATTGTTATATTTTAAGCTTAAGACCTGATCATGTTTAAGAATTAGTAAATGTTTCCATCAGAAATGGCTAGCTGTCCCAAACATTCTGTTTCCTCAGCATTTTATTGGGGATGTGTGCTTAGTCGTGATGGAATATGGACTGGTGCATGCAGGCAAGGCGATGGGTGCCGTTTACCTGAGACCTTATTCAAATCTCCGCAGAGTACGAATTTAAAATTTCATCGCAATGAAATCTGAGCTTAGATTTTTGTTTCACTTTTAAACAAATATATATCAATCTTAAACATGCCACTTTTCAAAAGTGAAAAAATCTACAGTTACGCATTTCATCAGAATATGGTCGTGCTTAAGGGCGTTCATTGAATTCGGAGCTTTAAAAGAAAGCCACAATAATTGAAACTGGGAGATGTATGTCGGCCACTAAGAGAAAACGGGAGTGACAATGTTTCATTGGGTTCGACTTCTTTTTTTACGATTCGACAAATGTTTGCACATATTTAAACAGCGAATGACCTCTACACAATGACCTCTATTCTATACAACGACCTCTATTCTACACCATGACCTCTTTTCTACACAATGATCTCTATTCTATGCAATGACCTCTATTCTACACAAATGCAGTGTATCTATATCAAACAGATGAAACAAAGACAGTAAATGTATACCTTGTTTTAATTTAAAACATATCAATTGAAACATATTTAATAATTAATAAAATCAATTTAAATATTTCATATAAGCATTAAGATAATAGATTAAACCTTCTGTGCTTAGGCCATTCAATACATTGCCTCACATTTTTAGTTCTCTGGTTACTCGGTTATTTTTATGAATGCAAAATGGGCATAGCCACCTGTGAAGGACGTGATGTAATCTCTAGTTGGATTATTTAGATCACACATCTAATTCGTTTAAAATATACGCTTAACGAAATTGGAAAACAAAAATGTCGACATTTTGAAGAAATATTAATATAGGCTTATTTATGGTTCGTCGAATCCAAGAACTCAGTCAATTGGAATATCTGACGAAGTACAGTGTACTCTGTAAACTAGAGTTGTGATGTATATTTAATTTTTATTGAACACTTTTGTCATTACTGAGAGATGTGCCTACATGATTGTTGTCATGATTTTAAAAGAGATGATTGTTATATTTTAAGCTTAAGACCTGATCATGTTTAAGAATTAGTAAATGTTTCCATCAGAAATGGCTAGCTGTCCCAAACATTCTGTTTCCTCTTGGATCAGATGCGTATAAACAGGTTAGGTATATAATGATTTATGCTTGTTTTATTATCAGTCTATGGAATCACTTAAATTTATAGTCATATATAATTTGAAAGAAACTATTTAACTATTCATTAGAATCACAACGTGCTCATTACCTTTTTGGACTAAAACACTACAATTCGGATTTATTAGAGCTCATTCAAAGACATTATGGATTGCATCATTTTGGTCCATCATGACATCCACGACTCTTGGTACAAGAGTACATTCAAGACTATTGAAATGTATTCTGAACATTCTATATCTTTGGACTTGCTCTCTGACGTTTAGTATTATTTGGGATTTAATTCACAAAACTGAGTGTCTCTTAAATTTTTCAAGTTGTAACTTAAAGAAAATAAATTAGTTGATTTGTATTTCAGTTGTTGGGTTAACTTTATTTCTGTTACTAATTTTAACACCAAAAGCATTAGAAATATCATTTAACAAAACCCCAATATCTTAAGATAAATGAAAAACAAAATTTTATCTCAAGGGGCCCCGAGTGGCCGAGTGGTCTAAAGCGCTGTCCGTTACGGATCACTGCCATCTCACCTCTGTCTGCGTGTGTTCGAGTCTAGGGTTCGGCGAATGTGGATATGTGGGAAAGCTTGCCAATAGCTTCTCGTGGGTCGGTAGTTCTTTCCGGTGATTTCCCGGTTTCTTCCTCCACCATTAATACTGGCCGCCATGAATAGCCTATCGTGTGCTGAAAAATGGCGTTAAGCCCAACAACAAAAACAAATCTCAAGGGAAAATCGAATCCCTAAAACACACATTAAATGGTCAGTGCATTATAGTAGATAAATTTGCTGTGGATATTAATTAGTGTATTAGTTGTAATCTAAATTTAACCTTACGCTACAGCTAACACCATGGGAAAGCCATAATGAAGACATTAGAGAGGTTATAGTTAGTGGTGACACTAAAGTCAACAATATGCAAACTAAACTATTTATAAATTAGGCAGGTGAATTTGGGTGGGATGTCAGCACCAGGACAATATGTTTATCAGAGAAGGCACGTAGACATAAAACAGACTTTCTCAACAAGCAAGAGAAAATTTGAGCTTGATAAATCACCCTAGTACATAGGTAGGCCGAATTTCTTAGAAATGGCCAGAATGTCTTTCTCAATATACTATTTGGTCACAAAACGTTACATAGACACACACACACACACACACACACACACAGATATATATATATATATATATATATATATATATATATATATATATATATATATATATATATATATATATATATATATATATACATACATACATACATACATACATACATACATACATACATACATACATACATACATACATACATACATACACACACACACGTACATACATACATACATACATACATACATACATACATACATACATACATACATACATACATACATACATACATACATACATACATACATACATACATACATACATACATACATACATACATACATACACGTAGGTGACTATTACAACAATTTTATTAATGTTTTAATCGAAAATTTTTAAAATACTTATCGATTGCATATGTAATCCTCGAATGCGTGTAAATATCATTAGATATGACGATCTTTTTTATGTTTCTCATCTGCGTTGGGCGAGACAAAGTGTGGTTCACGTCATTCTGTTATATCTTCACACCCACCCCTTCAAATTAAAACTCTTAATCATTTATAAAAGTTTAGACATTTCTCAGGGAAATAAGGTAAAATATTTTGTTTATTCGAATCATTATGAATGCTTGGCAAGGTAACACTCCTTTGTGATTCAAAATTAATGGTAAAAGATCATAATCAACAATTATGCAAGGTTTCCTAACAGTTTGTCTTGTGCAAGGAAGTATAGCAATGGATTTTGAAATATTTGTAGGTCAATGAAAAAATGACTCATGAAGAAAATGAATACCCAGAACAGATCCCAAGCATTGTCATTCGATATGAAAAAAATTTTTCTAAGTCCACGTGCGTCTTAAATATTGTTTATTATAGTTTAATTTTTTGTAAAGTTCATACAAACTCATGTTGAAATAACTAGCCTTGAATTATATTGATGATGGCAATTACCTTAAAAGTTGATGCGAACTAGCTATAAAAGCCAATTATCACGATGTATAACCTTTTGTGAACACTAACCTAATTCTAAGCATATTTTTTTTTAAAAAAAGCAATTACGTTAAGACCTGTCATTACCGTTCCACGTAGTTATGAAAACAAAAGATAATTATTTTATCAAATGGTAGAGTGGACAATAATACCCAAACAGGCATAGATAGCACAAAAAGTATTGATTGATATTAACAGAAAGCATAATAACTAAAACCATTTAATGTTATATCCACACGCACGTACCCCCATCCCCAATAAACACAAAATAAATATACTTTTAAGTAAAAGAGATATGTCATAAAAATAACAACGAACAATTTTCAGCAGGAAAGTGTTAAAGTATAACCTTTTAGAATATTTTTCAATCATCGTGATTGACCATACACTTCTCTTGGCTTTTCTGGTTCTCCGCAAAGTCAGAACCAACTCAATTTGCAATCGAAGACATTGGCCAAACTACTGTCGTACATGCTCTCGCCGAATGAGCGTAGTCCAGCAACGGTCATTTGATATCGTCACGTTGTGACGTCTGCAGTAATATATAACCATCCATGTGAAAGTTTGCAAACATTTAATTGGTATGAGAGAAGATAGCCCTTGAAAGTTTCTTTGAATTCGGAAACCAAAAATGTTATTCATTAAACACGTTGGCTGGTGGGATGATTGTTTGGTTTTGAAAAGAGATGCCCACAGGTCAAGTGGTTTTAGATGAATATAAACACTATTCAGTTGAGAATCACACAAAACTTAATTTACAGGAATCTGATTTCACAGATAATATAGATGTGGATAGTTGCTAGGTAAATATATATGGTTGCAAAGAATATAAACGGTAAAGATGCAGAATTACAATAATTGTTACTTCAATACAGGAGTATAATAATTTTCATGACAGTTTGGGGGTTGGGGGTGTATATATTCACATGCAGCGTATTGTGACATTGCTGCTATCCGTCTCATTAATCTGCTATCCGTTTCATTAACTGGTACACGACTCTGCATGAAGGCAATATTTATATGGCTTACTAACACTAAATGACAGCAGTATTTATAAACAGGTTTGCAAAAGTGTCGTCTAAAATGTACTCAAACCTTTATTTTGTTTAACAATACTTGCATGAACAATCCAGCTTGATACACAGTGCATGAACAAACCTACACGTCATACATTAACAAGATAACTTTGGCCATCTTGTTAATAAAGGCTGACGTCAAAAAAAGAAAACACCACACTACACATAATAATGCTTTTAGAATTATGGATTAAAATCTTTGTCATTGAGTGATTTTTTTTTTGTTAAAGATCTATGGGTTAGAAAATGAAAACATTTTGCTTTATCTTGTTTAAAATATATTTGAACTATTTCGTAAAATAAATGCAAATTTGCTTCTAAAACGTTTTGTATCTAATGGATATTTTCAAGTAATGTTTCAGCCCTTGTGAAACATGTTATCCAAAAAGCTCATTAACCTATTGGCATTTATCAAACCGTGCATTAAAATGTCATTATATAAGGGCTGCATGTATTGTTGATTACATTAATAGATCCATTAGACGGTTGCTATGAATATAAAGACTTCAGAAAGTGTTTTCTCTGCCACTTTGACGTATGTAACGAACTTGGAAAGGAACTTATGTCAGTAACATGTATGTTATTTCGAAGGCTGGTTATAGTTCTATAGTATAAATCTAGCTTGCAGGAATGTAACTTTCAAAATATTTAATGTGAAGTAATGATTATCCAAGGACACAACTCAAATATGGCATTAATATGTGAATACAGAGAGAGAGAGAGAGAGAGAGAGAGAGAGAGAGAGAGAGAGAGAGAGAGAGAGAGAGAGAGAGAGAGAGAGAGAGAGAGAGAGAGATGGCATTAGTTAGAACGAAAAGTGTTTTGCTTTGTTCAAAGAAAACTGAATCAATCTACATGTAAAACTTATAACACAATTTTATCGTGTTGAATAATACAAACATGATTCCTTAATGATTCTATAAAAGCAGAATGTATACGTGAGTTATAACAGAACATGGAATTAAAGAATAATGAAAGAGAACTTCAGTCGGTTTAAGTCTTACTACTGCACACAATTTTGAAATTTTCAGCATTTTAGAGTTATTGAATTGGTGCGAAATCCAGTTTAAGATTCTATTCCAAGGTGTTAAATGTCCATTCAAATTAATTATCAGCATGGGATCAGTTTAGTTTTTCTGTATTGTCCTGGTTAACTTCCTGCGGGCATTTCTCTTGCATGAGCTCCGTGCTGAGAAGGAAAAGGAGAAAATCCTTGATTTTCCGATTGATTTGACAGATTAGGTTCCCTTCCAGGCTGGCACACGGCTGATTGCAGCTGACCCGGCGTTTCTGTCATCAAACGAAAATACCAAGAATTACCCTGGGACTAGCAGGAATAAATATGAGGACGGAAAAGCCTTGTTTTGTGTACAGTCTTGGATGGGTGAGCAATGAAGCGTTCCTTCAGCACGGTTAAGTTTACCTATTTATTTTTATGTACATCACACACACACACACACACACACACACACACACACACACACACGCACACGCACACACACAGAGTTGTGTTGATGTTGCAGTTCGTTTGACATCGGTCATTATTACAACTGGTGAATGTTGGGAAGATATCTCTGAGAGACAAAGCTATGGCAATTTTTGCAATAATTAGGGTTCGCAAAGCAGGAGCAGACGTATAGAGAATAAACCCTCTGTGACAGCGATTGAAACGCAATATGGAGGTTTTGAAAATATCGCAACTGTATTATATTTTGAAAGTATCACGCTTAATGCAAGGTTACACAGCTGTCTAGTTGCATTCCTTCTAAAAAAGTAGTATATTATGTTCAACATCAGTGACTTTTGGTACTCTGTGAACATACAAATACATGCAAAATACTACAACAAAATGATGTTTGCGAAATTGCCCCTCGAGTGATGGTCTCTTGTCGATAACATATAAAATTAGAAATAATATTTGAGACAATAAAGTGGTCAGCTTTAATCCTTCATACTTAAGCCACGTTGTTTATTTTATTAGCCTAAGTTTAGCAAAGTAACAATCAAAAGCAATGTCCACGATAAAACGGTCCTAATAGTGTCTCCTTGAACCTGATCAACGCTCTTTTTTTTCTAAGTTCGTAACACAGTCATTCGGTTGTCAAGGTCCAGTTTGAGATTAACCGTATACATATGCGTTGAATTGATGCGTGAATGAAACTTGGATTATTTTGCATTGAAGAACTAAATGTAACCTGATAATGTCCATTTCACGTTATGTATTGAAAGAACAATACTCCGTGTTGAATCTTTTGAAATTCTTTACTCCTGTGTAAAGGTTTTCTGGATGAAGTTAGAGTGCCTAAATTTCTGGATGAAGTTAGAGTGCCTAAAAGATGTGGTTTTGCTTTACCTTGTTATATCAATACACATCATGTATGCCGAAATTTTATATAGGAAATCAAGCACGTTCAAAGGTAATTCATCCTCATTTTCCTCAGCCTTGAAGTAAAAATGCAACAAAATGCCAATAACAAATTTGTGGTGATATTCGCTGAATTGATTGATTCTGTCGAATAAAACTTTCCGTTCCTCCCTCCCAAATAATAATAATAATAATAATAATAATAATAATAATAATAATAATAATAATAATAATAATAATAATAATAATAATAATGGCAGTAATAATAATAATAATAATAATAATAATAATAATAATAATAATAATAATAATAATAATAATAATAATAATAATAATGGCAATAATAATAATAATAATAATAATAATAATAATAATAATAATAATAATAATAATAATAATAATAATAATAATAATAATAATAATAATAATAATAATAATAATAATAATTTCACAAACATGAAAGTTAGGGCATGTCAGAATTCAGACTATTCTTATGCTATAAAAGTGATATTGATATACGTTGTTTCAGTATAGTCATACTAAAGATTTAAAAGAGGGAAAGAAAATCCTGAACAATGGAATCGATGAAATCTTTACTGTGTGCTTTCTTAACCCTGATATACAGTTAACTGTTTTATGGTTAAAATGCATATACCTAATTTGAATGGCTCCAAGAAATACCTTGGCCGGTGTCAAGGTAATCTGATGTATAAAGCAGTTTCAGGTGTAAAAAATTCATTTCTCTATTGTAACAACAAATTCCAGTGATTATCCATTAAAACTGTATTATTTTCTAATTAACTGTTTACTCCCAAGTAGATAATGATCGCAACTCATCTCTCCCCAACAGCACATGCTGAAAAAAACCAATACCGAGTTATTACCAATATGATCGTGACAATGATGCAAGTCTGTTTCGGTAATTTGATGTGTGCTTAACTTACATTGCTGACAGTTCTTTAAAGAAATGGTGCATATATAATTTCATGTGATGATGATGACGCCAATTAAACATGAGTACACTTTGGCGCTTGTTAGAATCATTAGAAATATGATTCAGCTTAAATTATCATTCCGATCTTTTGGTGATATTTATTGAGCTGCACAATAACCATAATTCTCTATTTCCATCATAACTACGGTCTCGAGAAAAAACAAAAAAAAAACAAAAACAAAAAAACAAAACAAAACAAAACAAAACAAAAACATAAAAGGGGAAACAATTTATGGCCAGAGCAATATACATGGGCCAGGATATTTTCAAGTTATTTTTTATTCCAGGCATAATTATGATAGGAATGATAATTTCATATAGATATAGAGAGTTGCGGTAGCTCAGCTGTTAGAGAAGGAGACTCGTAATTCATAAATCGCGGACTCGATCCTCGCAAGTCCAGCCTTAGTTGGTTGACCCGACGTGTATTTGTTAATAGCAATTAGCATCATTTCCTCATAATGGTAAAGTATAATGATAAAAATGATGAAAGGAAAATACTTATTATAATTAATTCTCTCAAACGTATGATATTGTTTGAAGAAAACAATAAATAACAAAATATAATAAATAAGAATTTTATACAGATACGTAAAGAGAAAGACATGGGGAAATTAAAGGACAGCAACAAAACACTAATATCTTGATTTGAAGAACTACACAAATGTAGTCATGAAAATAATGGCGAATGTTAGGGTCATATACACATTTTAAATGGAATTACCAAGGTCTGTAAGTAAGTGATATATCATGTTCCCAAATAGATCACAAATAAGGTTCAAGTAAATTGTCACCTTTAAAGAAGTAGACAACTTGGAAAATAAAATTGTTGATAATATGTTGATAATCTGTTTCGAATTCTTTCATAATTGTTCCCATACTCAAGCAAAGTAACGATAAGTTTGTCAAAGGTGGCCATGGAATTGGCCTGGGCTTACTTATCATTACACACCTGTATCAATTGCATCATATACAGTTAAACAACCATACGGTTCATCCATGTAGAAAGAAAGAAGATCTAACATTCCTGACAGTGACGAGTCGGCGTTAGACTTTAGTTCGGAAGAATAAAGCTACATATACAATTAACAGCGGGTCCCATTTGATTATGCAGCTTTATAGACCCAAGTATAAAAGGTATTGGCTTTTAAATTTTACCTTTAATATAAATTGCAATTTATAAAGTATGCAAACGAATAATACTTTTTATTTACGAAATAGACATACATGTACATATTCTATTCATTTTCCATGAAATAACTCATGACATTCTCATTTGTGAACATAGATGCAAGTCTTCATAAACAATAAATGGCAATAATTTAAATTTGCACAAATAAATAAATGAATAAATAAATAAAAAAAATACAATTTAGTTTATGGATTTAAAACAAAATGACACCATAGTTCCGGGAGGACATAACAATCAATGATTCAAGCAAAGAAAATGTCCGGTCGTCTGTCACATCTCCGATCATTATTTTCTGTGAAGATCTTTGTCACCTTTGTCTAGTTAAGTTGCCATTCTGAAGTATTATCTGTGTCATATGTTTTCACAATACGTTATAATTGACGAATCGACAGGTTAAACATATAAAATAATATGGGAGATTATGTCAAAGATGTACCGACTGGGCGTAAGGACCGGATCTTGCTCGTAAGGTGGCGCTCTACAGTTTCGTATTTAGCATAGGGTTAAAATTTTAAAGACAAAGAGTTTCCCCGGGTTTCCTCACTAGTTATACTGGTTATTTAAAAGAGACTTTGTATATCTTAGGTGTTGTCAAAGAACCCTTAATTCCCTTTATTTCGATGTATGATTGATGGGTGTAATATGGGTTAGAGAGTATACAGCTTGGCCTTACTCCAGATGTGCATCTTTCAAAAAAGTGCTAGCTCTACTTGCTCATTTTCACTTCTCGAACTTCAGAGGGAAATTGTAAACAAAAGAGCCGATAACTTTGTTTACATTTTATGTATTTGGTAATTCAGTCATTGCACTTTTAGAAGCTGGTATTATCTAGTTTGGCAAAATTCATTTTCCATATTTTAATAGCTGCCAAGAATAGTCTACTTTAGACAAATTTAGGTTGATTTTTGGAGCACAAGGGAGCAGTCATTTTAGTTAGCAGTGTCCTAAGATCATTTAAAATTTCCAAAAGTACAATATCCAAAGAAATTTCATCCACATTACATGAAAGTAGTATATAGGTATGCCAACATTCTCTCCACTGTGCATGTTTAAAATGCAAACAACTTCACCTTACATAGATCACTCTCTCAAAAGTACATAATAACTGGTGAGCGCCACCTAATAAATAAATCAATGATTAAGGTCATCATGCTATGTAACAAGACTGACGTGTCAATTTGAGAAAGCTAATAGACTCCGTTATTACAAAAAAATACACACCGACACAAACACATATACACGATTATAGGTCTAAGATATATGTCTAAGTGTTCTCAAAGGAAGTTTTGTTTTTTGTTAATATATTGTATGGTGGTACTAAACACACACCAGATATATATATATATATATATATATATATATATATATATATATATATATATATATATATATATATATATATATATATATATATATATGTATATATATATATATGTATATATATATATATATATATATATATATATATATATATATATATATATATATATATATATATATATATATATATATATATATATATATATATATAAAGAATACAAATCATATGGCGAATAACAACCCTCTCAAGCGTACTGGATCCACCAAGGGATCACGTGTGTCAGGGATTAATTAAAATAGATGCAATAAACTGACGACGAACAGTACGAAACTAGTAATCAACTAGCCTAAGCGCTTTCGACTCTTAATGAGTCTTTTTCAAAGGCAAATACAAAACATAGTTACGACAAACAAATAAACACAACGTTTTTGTGTTTATTTGTTTGTTGTAACTATGTTTTGTATTTGCCTTTGAAAAAGACTCATTAAGAGTCGAAAGCGCTTAGGCTAGTTAGTTACTAGTTTCGTTCTGTTAGAGGTCAGATTATTGCAAATATATATATATATATATATATATATATATATATATATATATATATATATATATATATATATATATAATATATATATGTATATATTTCATATATATATATATATATATATATATATATATATATATATATATATATATATATATATATATATATATATATATATATATATATATATATGCATATATATATATATATATATATATATATATATATATATATATATATATATATATATATATAATATAATATAATGTGCGTATGTATGTATGTATGTGTGTATGTATGTATGTATGTATGTATGTATGTATGTATGTATGTATGTATGTATGTATGTATGTATGTATGTATGTATGTATGTATGTATGTGTGTGTGTGTGTGTGTGTGTGTGTGTGTGTATGTATGTATGTATGTATGTATGTATGTATGTATGTATGTATGTATGTATGTATGTATGTATGTATGTATGTATGTATGTATGTATGCATGTATGTATGTATGTATACTTCGTTGGCCTAAGTGGTTAGTACGTCCGCCTCGATATCTGAAGATCGCGGGTTGGAACCACATCCGAGTCATGCAAGTACTTACAAAATTTTTAAAAGCAGATGCCTGACTTGGCGTTCAGCAATAATGGGGTACTTCTATGGCTGGTCGGCCTGTTTTCAGGTGTTACACGATGCTACATGTCTGCGAAATGATGCCCCACTGCATAAACTGTTTCAGACAGTGGCGATAGGAGTGAAAAAGTGTTAAAGCTACGTTAGATATCCAAGTCACACACACATACACAAATTCTTGTAAAACCTATACAACTGGGACATAAGAATTTTACCATCAAGATGGATACATTTTTATTTTAACAAATTATGAGCAAAAAATATATATTTTACTATGCATTCGATATGTACATGTCGTTTGTCATTGATTTGTGGTTGATTTCCAGGTAGCACTATATAAGAATCTTTACCATCAGAACGTGGACATGCACATATACAGTGTTAGAAATTATAAAATCAAATAGGGAACATTCATTAAGTATGTATTTTGATTCTAAATAAAAATCAATTATGTCTAAATACAGCAACTTTCTCACCTCATGCACATATTTCCCATCCATATTAACAAATTAAATTTAAATTATCATGCTGCATTTTAATATTTTTGTTTGATGTATATACAAGTAAAAATGTACGCCCAGGGGTTGAAAGAAGTTGAATTGTCAGAATTGTGGAAAAATTACAGAGAATGTGCTTCTTTCTCTAAAATGAAATAATGAAAGATCTGCATGACAATCTTCAGGTAAAATAATTTTATTGGAAAGACTTCGGTTTAGAATTTAAAATGTCCCATAAAATTAAACATTTTTAACTTTAAGTGTGTCATATAACGCAATTTCCTTCATTAATAAACTATTGCATGATAAAATCTCCTCGATAGGAAACAAACCAAAAATTATTTTTTTTTTTATGATGGCATGGTTTAGTTTTAGTGAACACAGGTCAGAGCCGCAAAAGTATTCCTGAGCTAAATAGTCCCTATTCAAATCTAATTGTGTGGATTGATTGTGTGACCCTATGTAAAGTATTCATGATAGAGTTTAGTAAATCGTACAAAGGAATGATTGAGAAGGGACCGTCCCGTTATATGGAGACGCTATTTATTCTTGCTTTGGAAGCAAAGTGCGAAGCCGACAACATAACAGTGAATTTGTACCGCGTAAACGGGGACGCAGTTTCCGATTGATACACTCGAGGTTTTCATTCAAGTGGGACGTGTGCGTTGTTGTTTATAGCATGATCTGACGGGGACATGCTCAGATACGCTTACATTAAGTTTTATGTCATTAAATAAGGCCTTGGCATTTCATTTAAGCCGACATTATAAAACGTAGAGGTTTTGAGTTGTGTCCCCAGTCTTTTGTGGATTCACACTGATGTCCCCTTTTCGCGCCCCGCCCTCTCTCTCTCTCTCTCTCTCTCTCTCTCTCTCTCTCTCTCTCTCTCTCTCTCTCTCTCTCTCTCTCTCTCTCTCTCACACACACACACACACACACACACACCTCTTTCACACACATGCACCCGCGCGCGTACACGTGCACGCTCACAGATAAATACATGCATTAAATAAAAAAAAATATTTACCATGTCATATAGCGACCAGTTTGCCTTCCATCTGCTGTTCTGCCTTATTGACCGTATCAGGACTATAATTCTTGACTGGTGGAAAAATATAATGGAATTTTGTTTTAGAAGAAAAACTCACATTTTATGACTTAAATCGTAGTGACTTGTAATGTGATTGATAAATCAAAGGAGTCATTGAATCAAATGTGAAATCAATAATGCATTTTGTCCAAAAAAAAATACTTCAAAGTTATCATTTATTACCGTTACTCATATTGAAACGATTACATGGCATATTTTAGGTTTCCTTCCAAAAGCGACTTGATATGTTTTTAGGAGGAGTGCTTGGTACTCGTTATATGCGGCAGGTAAGATCACTTAAACAAAATATCTTCCTATTGTCATCAAGTGTTATTTTGGTTTTTCTTCTGTTAGCTTTACCACCAGTTGGTTTTGAAAAGAAAACAAAACTTTTGTCAACACACTTGTTTATTGAACCGCGGTCCAGTCGAGTACATATATCTCACCTCATACAAATCATGTTGACAATTGATTTGGTCTTGATATGGTTGAATTAGGTACCAAGTGTACAGTTTTGAATGATGCACTTATTCATTGATGTCCAATAACAATTACATTTTGAAATAATATTTAAAAAAAACTATTTCTTGTTTACGGTCATCCGTGAAAAGGGACAATTCTGATAGAATCAATTCACATTAATACTATTTGACACCATGAAATTTAAGTAATTTCGTTTCTTTCTAGAGTGGGATGATATTTCAACATCGTGAAGATTTGTATTCATATCGATGATAAAGATTTAATACTACCATGAGAAACAAAATAAACATACTTAAGAATTAGACTGTCACGGTTTTTATTAAATCAGTCTAGTTTATATATCTGTATCCTTTTTGAATTAAATTTAGGCCAATATTTTATTCAAGGAGTTTATAAGTTTCGCAACAAACATGGATTAATTACAAATGAAAGATTGCAACTTACATATTAAATTTAAATATTTTTAAAAAAAGGAATTTCGTACAAGGATAATACGCTAGTATTTGAAAGAACAAGGTATAATATATGCTCTGAATCAGCAGATAAAACTTGTTTTGTTTTGCTTAGGAATATTGCCACCAGGCCAAGGCCTAAGAACACTTTGAGGTCATCACTTAAAGATTTAGAAACACAAAAAAAAGCCACCAGCTAAGGCTTAAGAACACTGAGGTCATCACTTTAAGATTTAGAAACACAAACGTCCACCAGGCCAAGGCCTAAGAACACTTTGAAGCCATCAGCTGGAGATTTAGAAACACAAAAGGCCACCAGGCCAAGGCTTAAGAACATTTTGAGGTCATCACTTAAATATTTAGACACACAGAAGGCCACCAGACCAAGGCTTAAGAACACTGAGGTTATCACTTTAAGATTTAGAAACACAAAAGTCCACCAGGCCAAGGCCTGAGAACACTTTGAGGTCATCACTTAAATATTTAGAAACACAGAAGGCCACCAGAACAAGGCTTAAGAACACTGAGGTTATCACTTTAAGATTTAGAAACACAAACGTCCACCAGGCCAAGGCCTAAGAACACTTTGAGGCCATCAGCTGGAGATTTAGAAACACAAAAGGCCACCAGGCCAAGGCTTAAGAACACTTTGAGGTCATCACTTAAATATTTAGAAACACAAAAGTCCACCAGACCAAAGCTTAAGAACACTTTGAGGTTATCACTTTAAGATTTAGGAACACAAGAGGCCACCAGCGAAGGCTTAATAACACTTTGATGTCATCACTTAAATATTTAGAAACAAAAAAACCACCATACCAAGGCTTAAGAACACTTAAAGGTCATCACTTAAAGATTTAGAAACACAAATACCAGGCCAAGGAGTAAGAACTCTCTGAGGCCATCAGGTCGAGATTTATGAACATGTTGAGGCTAACAAGCAATACTTAGAAATACGTTGAGGCCATCAGGCCAGGTCTTGGAAACACGTTGAGGCAATCATGCCAGGTCTTAAATACACGTTGAGGCCATCAGACCAGGTCTCAGAAACACGTTGAGGACATCAGGCCAGGACTTAGAAACACGTTGAAGCCATCAGACCAGGTCTTAGAAACACGTTGAGGCCATCCGGCCAGGACTTAGAAACATGTTTAGGCCATTAGGCCAGGACTTAGAAACACGTTGAGGCCATCAGGCCAGGACTTAGAAACACGTTGAGGCCATCCGGCCAGGACTTAGAAAAACGCTAAAACCGGTACACTAAGATTATTAATACACTGTATCAAACACGTTTTCTCATTCAATTTGTTGTTCTGTTCTTTGAGCAAAAAGAATAACTTTCAATTTGCGGAGTTCATTAATTATAAGTTTCTGTAATTCCATACCAAAGACTAATATCATATTTGATTTGATTTATATTGTTGATGTTTTGTAACCATTTTTCAAGTATTTGTTCCCCATTGTGTAATGAATTATCCAATATTTCACGATTATTGTCGTGGACCTATTTCGTGGATAAGCGACTTGACATATGTCGTTATTGTAAGCTTTATCCCACATTGATTGATCTCAACTGAGTTGAAGACTAAACAGCACGCCAAAAGTCGAGCTTGGCTTTTGACTTACTGCATTCAGATCTGAGTTACAGGTAACTATTATATCAATTAAGACGATAGTATGATAGTAAACAGTTGAACGACACAGCACCTACGACCTATATGTTCGTGATAAATAATGTTGAGTGAGTTCTAAATTAGAACATACATTAACGTTCGGTAATTAATGTCCTTTCTGCATAATGATGTAAACATTCTTGCAAACAGCATTGACATAGCATGAAATTATAAAAGTGGGACGTACAAGATTTGTTAAAACTTTATCATTTTAAAATGAGGTCTTCTAGGAGCGAAACCTGTTTTAGAATACATAGTGCATTCAGATAACTATATTTAATAGACAGTTTCTATTTAATCGTAGTTTTAGACTCGTCATAATTTGGACATAGCCCAAACATATCATGCATTATCGTTTTGTCTGAAAATAAATACAAAGTTTTACATCATTCCTTTTCTGGAAGCAAGGTAAGCGTGTTGCGAAACAGTTTTCAACATATGTACATTATTTCTGAGTGTTAGCGAGCTAACCGTGTTGTGATACACTATAGTATAATTGCCAAAGGCCAATATGTCTTTATGCAAGTGTTAACGCAACAAAAACGACGACTACCGTGAACTCTACAAATTAAAAGATTAATCTATGCACCTGCTATGATAATAGACTCGACAATAAGGCCAGAACGACAGGGTATATTTAATTGCATTCAAGGGAATTTTAATCCCAAAAGAAGGTTACTACGCTCTTGATTGGCTTCAGTCAAGGTCGAGAAGTAGATGATACTGGATAGGGGTCACAAAGGGGTGGATAGGGATCACTAAATGGTTACTAGCATAGGCGCTTACCTGTCTTGGATCTAGGTCAATGATAGGATGGATAGGGCTCACTATGGGTGGGAAGAGGTGACTAAATGCTTACTATTTCAGGCGTTTACCAGTCTTGAAACTAGGTAAAGGATGGGGTTGATAGGGCTCACTATGGGCTGGGAAGCGGTGACTAAGTGTTTACTAGTTTATGCGTTTCGATGCTGATCTTTTGCTTAAATTTAAAAGACTTGTCTAGAAATACGTCATAAGTTTTAGAAATAGTTCAGGTGTGTACTTCTAGCCTTTGGCAAGTTCTAAAGCTATATGACATAATTCTGAGAAATTCTGTACTTTTGAAACTAAACGTAATATATTGGAATATAAACAGTGATTAAAGTATGCATCAATATTGAAATCGGTATACATGGTATTTTTTAATCTTCTATTGGAATGTTCTCTGACAAGGAGTATCCAAATCTTGCTGTAAAAGATGTGCTGCAGCTGAGGGGATATCTAAGGCTACTGGTGAGTAACCTCCAAACTTATCCACCCCAACTCCCGCCATCTCAACAGCACCAAGCTTTGTCCTGGGCAAGGTAACCTCTTAACGTAGCACCAAGCATTGTTTGAAGCCTAGTGCAGGTGGGATATGGACACAAGTACAAACATATTCTCATGCAATTATACATTCCGCAGTTTACAAATCTTGTTCATACCTGTTCATGCCATTCAAGACAAACATATAATCTTTATATAATCTTTGCATTAGCAAAGTGTCCTAATTTTGTTCGGAAATACTCAGAAAAAGTACAAAATTTATATCAGTCAAATAAAGAACGATTTGCTCGTCGCCGTTTCCGTATCATAACGCATCAAAGTTTTAAGTAAATAAATAAAAATATGGAAATATCTTCACCGAGTTCCTTTCTAGATTTAAGAAGTATTGTTTTTTTAATTACTTCTCTCATTGACAAGGAAAAACACCGCTGACAAGATTGTTTCTTTATCATTGTGATCCAGAAATAAACAGACCTTATAACTCCTGTTCAAAATTTCAATAATGAATGAAGATGTAGACGTAAACATGGTTACTTACTATGGCCTGATTCCTGATCACTCTTATTCCATAGTATTGCACACAAGTGCCCTTTAGGCCTCCAGCAAAAGAAATTATCACGATTTTCCTTTATTGTTAAACCAGATACTTTAAATTTTTCTCAAATTATTAACAGCCACATAGAAACCAGGATTATGTTCTGATGTAACAAGGATGCAAAGCATGTGTACCATTATATACACTGGATAAATAGGATTTTTTAAATTACATTGTTGGAGTCAAAGGAGATAGTCTCAACAGAATTTCAGTGTAAATATGATGCATCTTACTGATAATTAAACAGGGACATAGGATGGTTTACTCCAGATAGCTGATTATTGTTTGGTTTTAGGCACCAGCTTCTGAAATGAAATATAATCATTACGAGGTCCGAGGTTGTTTGATCATGAAGCTGAATTTAATTTGCTGTTGTTGTTGTTTTGGGGCTTGACGCCATTTGCAGCACACGATAGGCTATACACGGCGGCCAGTATTAATGGGGGAGGAAGAAACCGGAAAATTCACGTAAAGAACCACTGACCCACGAGAAGCTACTGGCAAGCATTGTTATAAATCCACATTCGACGAATTTTCGACTCGAACCCACGCAAAGGTGAGATGGCAGTGCGCTTCAGACCACTTGGCTACTCATGGCCCCAGCTGAATTCGATCTTTGATGGAAAAAATACATACCAACGAATATTGAAAAATTAATCTAATGACGAATAGGTTCTGATGGTTTAAAATGTCTAGAATATCATGTTTGATTACACTTCTTTCAGAACATGCAAATTGGCCTGATAGTAACCCACACTTATGTATATATATATATATATATATATATATATATATATATATATATATATATATATATATATATATATATATATATATACCAATTTACAATTCGTCTATTTAACACACTCAAATCAAGCATTTGAATTTATTCCAACTGTGTATGTTCGTACCATTTTAATGATTACGAAATTTGATACCAACGAAGTACAAAATATTCCTTATACCAAAAAAGTATAAACTATTCCTTATCTCTTGAATGAATTGCTGTCTTTAATCATACAGATCAGCGTGGCGATCAGTACAGATTTTAGCTGATTTATCAAAGATTGTTTATGCTCTCTGCGTATATTTGTGGAAAAGAAATATTTTCGATCATAGTCAAATTCACAGGGACATATTGCTTTTGTCAAATGGTCTTAAAAAAAAGTATTCAATCTCATAATCATTATCATGTTAACAATTATCAATGTATGTTTTTTTTTCTTTGCTCTGTATCGAATTCCCTTCAATATTGAATCCGTTCAGTCCAGTCTACTGAATTATTGAAAACTGTATCGTTTTATTACATCAAAAATGTAAATAAAATAAAAACCTTTGTTATTAAGTTTGCATTTGAAGACAATAAATGAAATATTCCTTTACAAAGTTATTTATTTACGTCGTAGACTATAGTACAAAGAATTTGGATCAGGAATGATACAACGTGATCAGTTTCATTCTGTCTATTCCCATGTTATCTACTCACAAACACCCGATACAAAGTATGAAAGCGTGAACTATTGTCGCTGCTCATATTATCCAAAGTTTCATTTTAAACTGGTAGCAAGTTACGTCCACTGGCATTAATAAATCATCAAAGCTATTATCATTTGGAACCAGTACCTCAGCAATTAAGTCTCGTTAATAATTTACATCCAATAAGGCGTGCCGACGGGACTGTTAATTGATTTATATGGAGAACTCATCTGAGTAGACGATAAAGTGCTTGAAGCGCCTAATAAAATGCATTAAGCGTTTAAATGCCCAGACAACTAATGCCAAGTATTCGCCGTGCAATCTCTTTTTAGAACTAGTTTTTTCTCGTTGCAAAATGTATTTGATATGTAAGTAAAATACACGAAAATAATAATCTAGTTTCCATGACGAAGAAATGTTCTATATTTGCAGGATTGATAGCATTAATCTGGCAGAATCACAAAGCCATTTATAAAAAAAATAGAGCTCTGTTTATTTTGCTATAGCGTCCAGTGCCTGATTTAGGACAAATGAGGCCCTGTGCTTGTTAAGTTATGAGGCCCCTTACTTGGGCCCTGAAGGAGGTATGCCTGGTAGGCCCGCATAAGTAGTCAGGCATATATACCTCCAGAAATTTAGAAGTAGTTAAAATAGCCACATACCTTTGAAAAATTCATCTTAATTTTTTTGCCAAGAAGATGCCTGCCACCTTCAATATGGTTAAGCACATCTAAGCACAATGGTAAATCCGGTACTGATAGCAGTCTATGTGAATTCAGAACACAATGATTTTCCTGTAACAGGATTTTAATCAAATGGACTCTTGGGGTGTGTGATAACAACAGAATGTGAGTTTAATAAGTTTATGAAATGAAAATAAATGTTGACGAAAATACAAACGCATGTAGACTCATAAACCGCACTCATTACACTTGAAAAAATATATGAATATGCTTCATACATTCACAATCCATGTAAAGAAAAGAATATGATTGACAGAAACATAAAATACAAATGTATAAATACGAATGCGATTCACAGAATTTCTCTCTCTCTCTCTCTCTATCACTCTTTCTCTGTATATATATATATATATATATATATATATATATATATATATATATATATATATATATATATATATATATATATATATATATATATATATATATATATATATACATATATATATACATATATATATATACATATACATATACATACGGTTACAAAATATACTTATAATTTTACACTTATCCCTATGGCTGTAGAAAGTCGTAAGTATATTTACAGACCCTGACAACATCCAAGTGATCACTGTGTCGCATAAGACAATTTCTCTCCTATAAATACAGATTAAAAAAATGTACCAGAGCAGTGGTAAAGTACACGTGAACATTCTGTTTTATAGGAATCTCGCCGTGAGTGACCTACGGTGAGAAGCATGTATTGCCCAGCCACCTCCCCCCCAAAAAAAATCTACCCTAGGTAATACTGTTTACGTCTAAGAAACCAAATTGTTCCTAGGCATTGTTCAAATTATTTGGACAGATGTAAATCCTGGACCATCACCAATGCCTTACTGCTCATGATGCACTGTCGCCAAAATACAACATAATGTACATCTTTTAAAGCAGATTATTCCAACTAGAGGGCCGTTGGTCATTTGTTTTGTGGTCCTCAATCGTACTAAATATTACTTCTGTAATTATAGCATAAATACTATATATTAAAGCAATGCCAGTAGTTCCTAAATCTAAATGTAAATTTTGTCTGCTTACATAAGAGACATACATTTATTCCTTTCCTATCTGTTCCTATATCTGTCTTTATTGGCGAATAACTACTAGTTGTGAGAATAGTTTGGACCAGTATTGGTGTCAGTACACAGTGCCGTATTTAGACATACTTATGCCCTAATCTTTGTGAAGCTGTAGAGGCCATATTTGGTATAAAAGAAATTTGAGAGTTTCCTTGAGAAAGTGAGCTCAGACCGTGAAACCCCAAGCTGTAGCTTGTTTATCTTATTCCTAATTCCAGCACTGTCTGCACATCAAATGGTTACAAATAATAGAGCAGGATTGTAGAACTTACGACGGAAGTTCAAGTTTCCATTGCAAGCTATTTTCTTTACTCTCGGTTGTTATTTTTGCGGTGCCTGATCCTGCAGGCTACCTCTGACATAAATTTGCCCAACAGTGTTCACCTGCTGAGATTCATATTATGTTTGATGTCATGCCATGTCCAGTCAACAATAATAGATTTCAACCATCGACATATAAAAATCACAAATAAACAAAATAATCAAACCCGTTCTAATCTACCAGTTTCATATATATTTAATTCCTAACA
Source organism: Potamilus streckersoni (assembly GCA_016746295.1). Lineage (NCBI taxonomy): Eukaryota > Metazoa > Mollusca > Bivalvia > Unionida > Unionidae > Potamilus > Potamilus streckersoni. Next base: position 688,333 of record JAEAOA010002323.1, read on the forward strand.
CTTGTGGTTTATCAGGGTACTAAATATTGAAACACAATCTACGTTGGCATGTGATATGACAATTCCATAAAAAGTTGCCTCATCTTTAATTGTCACTTTGGCCTTCAAAGTGATTAGATGAGATTCTTTGGCTTAAACGAAGTCCATCATCCATAAAAGTTTTCACTAATTCAATAAAATTTGTGCTCATCTGGTCGAAAACTTCATTTTGCTTGTATATTTAAACATCTTTGCCCGTTTTTCGTTTCACACCTTTACTCGTATAGTTAAAAATGTTCACATGTTTTCAAAGAATAGAATTTAGTGTTTGGAGGTAACATTAACTACAAAAATTCTTTGTATAATTTTATTATCTATGTAATTCATTGTTTAAACCTGTTATAGTCATGATGATCCTTATTTGAAAGAGGATATGTGTCCAAAATTTATCTCAAAAGTTATCCAAGTTCTCTCTACAGAACTGTCATGAAATTGCGCTGCTCGGTACTGGTTATCTTTATAGAAAATTACAATAAACTCAATTCTTGCATCGGAATCAATCAGAAATGATTTCACTCAAAGCCTAACGACTAAATTGCTAGTTATATTTCTTTGCCTAGTACGGAATAAATAATGCCATATTAACAGGTTCCTTATTTCGCAGTTTCTCTTATAATCCACAATATCAGTTTTTCATTTTCTGGTTTATGATGGAATCCATTTCTCCCCAAAGATTTCTGCAAGGGAAAGTTCTTCTTCAGGTGTATTTATCAATGGTTATCTTATGATTTGCCCGCATTTTCTTAATTAAATTTGTATTTTCGTCTCAGTGTGAGAATATCCCAGTGATTTATGACCGTGGTCGTGTAACATTATACGTATCATTTGATCAAGGTTCGGGTTAAGTTGGGTGTTTCAGGAAATTTCCTTGGTATTTTCAATATTATGAAAAGTCTAATAAAAAGTGTCCCTTCCTTGTTTAAACTCAAACTGGAGCTGGAACAGAAATGTTTCAGGTCAGTAAAGAAAAGTTTGACAATTTTGGAAACTGACATTGAATTCTAAAGGCATAATTAGATCCAAAATTATATTTTTTAAATTATAAAAAGGCGTTAATCTGAAATGTTGTATTTTTCCTTAAAATGAAAACTTGCAAGTCATATATATGATTAGATTACGTAAGTTTCAAAATCATAAATAGCTAAATAGTTTGCATCATTGCGATAATAGTACCGTGTTCACGTATAAGAACTGCAGATACTTTGGAATATATATCAGTCTTGAATGTATTGTGGTTTTAAAGGCCTTAAGAGCTGACAGAATTTGTCAACGACTGACCACGTATCCGATAAAACCACGAAGTGGATGGAAAGTACAGTACAGAACCCAAGACAATTTTGAATTCCTTTTTTTCTTTAAGTTTCAAAATTGGTGACATTTTATACTTGTGATTAAATATATTTTACGGTCGATTAAATTGGTGACATTTTGTACTTGTGATTAAATATATTTATCAAGATATCAATTTTAAAAGAAAGAAATGATAACAGTAACTTGTATAGAATATATTGAAATCTCTAGTTATTAGAAGACAAAACCTACGAATTTAAAAAGGAATGCTATAATATTGATTTGGATTGTAAGAGAAGCATGGCCCAATCAATAATTCATATCCTGAATATAATATGACATTGAAATGAATTCAGATTAAACATTATTCTTGTTTCCACAGCTTGACTTGGTAATGGAAAAGCCTAATTAATAAGCCTGTTCAATAGTTCACCATCGGATAGAAGCCACGAATAATGTACTATCTCACAATTCAATCAATAAAACCTTATTAATTGCGTTATGGACAATGTCTGATCCAAAATGTCGTCACTTAAGAAAATTACTGACCACTCACACACACACAGACACACACACACACACACTCTATCTCTCCCCCTAAACTTGATATAAAGTTAAAGCTGTCCTTGACTATCACGCAAGAAACACGCGTGACCTTTTTAGAACATAGGCATAGTTCACTAGACAGACCTCTCTGACCTTGAATGAAAATACTGATGATCAAGCAGTTTCCAGAATATAAAAAAGGCTTTGATCTGCTTTGGTCTCAGTGGGATTCCATGCTCAGAAGAGTATCGTGTCTATTTCTTACAGGTAAGAAAATTATGTTTTATACTCGCTCTTAAAAGTTAAAGATTTTATAGTAAGTTGTAATATCCTTCTGAATTATTTTTATTTCATCAATATAATGTAATAGTGAGTTCTCTTTTCTACTATGAAATATTTTACTGATTTAATATTTTACTAAATTGATGTTCATTGTATTTATAATGTAATATTATTGAGTTTCCTTCTTCCACGATCATAATGTAATGAAATATTTTACAGTTTCGATGTTCATTAGTATTTGTTTGAAATAATTACTGGCTTCATGTTATAATTTAATTGAGAATAAATATATATTATTTAAATAATAAGTATAACACTCACAGATCTTTTTCTGGTCGTTACCTTACATTAAATAGAATAAAATATATTTATTAGTTATTGAATTTAGGCTCTTTGAATATTTAAATCACTTGTATTAAAAAATGCAGCAAAATGAATGGACAAATGAAATAGTAGATTGTGGAAGAACTATTTATTAAGTATTGTAATACATATTGTATGTAGTTTCAATATAAATAAATTTACATGTTGTATCTTTAGAATATATATATATATATATATATATATATATATATATATATATATATATATATATATATATATATATATATATATATATATATATATATATATAAGGCGATTTCAGGATCAGAGAGTGTCGTGTCTATTTTTTACAGATTCTTGGTACCTTCTCGTAGTCAAAGCTTTCTCCACAAAAAGATGTAACCGTATCTACACCATCATAAGTGACACCTTATTCTTAAGAATGCCGAACTTTCTTCCTTCTCGTAACTAGGTACGAGAAGAAGGTTATGATGGAAAACATCTAAACAACAACACAGAGTTTTCGCATCATAATATATTTTAAGGTCGATTAAGTCAAAGTGGCGTCTGGAAAAGATGTAGGAACATTGGTTTAAAACTGCTCCTGTTTAATCAGATCCTTTTCACTTCATCACATTGCCATGTGAAAAAGACGGTTACATCATATCATGACATGAGTTCTGTCCAATTTAAATCAACAGTGTGTATGGTCCTCTCACCTCAATTGTTTATTAGTATATCGTATTATATGCCTTTGAATCTTTTTATTATAAATATGTTTCAAAAATAAGATATATGCACCTGATGTCGATGTCACCAAGGGCAAATAAATTAGTGTATTTAAAAATATATGCTAGCAAACTTACAATTGTGATAAATTAAATGAACTAACAAAAAGCATCACCTTTCTCCTATTTTAGAAGCGTCAAACAACACTCCATTTGATATGGCATTTGAACGACCGGATTTAATTTGGCATTCATACGCCCTGGAGGTAAGCACGCATTGCATGCGTTCCTTATTATTCTCTCTATACCATAGAAAATTTACGAGTAGATTGCCTTAGATGTTTTTATATAAATTTGCAAAGCATTCAAACATAAATAAAACTGTTTCTTGGACTCCATGTTTTGTGTACCAACCTAAATTTATATTAAGGTCAAGGAATTTTGTGTACTTAATGTACTGTATATGAATGAGTGTACTTGGGTGTCGCTGCTACGTATAGATACAGAGTATTGTTTATTTACATGACTTTTTTATTATATCAATAAAACTGAGGTTGGTGTGCTGCGTGTGCAAGGTACATGCAGTTAGATTATATCAATTTCCCTGGCCGTGGATTACACCATAACCAGAGTGCTTACAGAATATATTGTTGGGGTATTATTATAATGCAATGTGCTTAGTGAAAAAGCTGTCGATTTTATGGAAGCAATATTCAGTTACAGGGATATGTGAAATATAAAATTGTATTCTAACTTGCTATCTGGTTCATGTGATAGAACTGTTTCATCCATTATATGTTGTCGAATTTATTGTCGAGGTTATTCTTGTCGGATACAGATTCACGTACGAACTTGGCCAGTGCAATAATAGTTGAAATACTACTCTCGCACGGTAACATTTTAATGTATCACGAAGAAATTCATGTGCGCGCAAGTGTATTATTGTATTCGCACCTAACCGTGTCTCATGTACCGAATGCTTCAGTTATTGTATGTTTAGCTTTTTCACGGGAATCGGTGGGCTTTGTGTGACTCGGATACTGCTGTCGATGGTGACGTTGGTTCTGAGGATGGTATTGTTTACTCGCATTGAGAGACGAATGCTTTTGGTCAAACGGGTCTGCAGAAAATAGAAAGGTTCTCGAAAGATTGTAGAGCAGACTTCGAGTGGGAATCGAGCAAAGCGTGGTAATTTCATAACCATTAGGTAAAAGCTGTGAAACAAGAAAAACACTGATTTTCAGTTAGACGCCACAAGATGCATATGACTCAATGTTGATTCAATATTATTCAATATCATCATATGGGTGAAAATATAATTCAGTAATGCTTTATGAATGAATATCAATTATACATTTTTCCGATGAACCACAAACTATTTACAGTTATGTATCAATTAGATACAGCTCTGACGATAGATCCCTTCAGTGATCGTATTTGTTATGTATTCTATCCATTGATCATCAATGGTGATATACCAATATAGCCATCACATTCGTTTATTCATCCATGGTTATATAGTTATGTATCAATCAAATTTCTGATTTTAGTTCCTTGCATTAAGTTTCATTTGCTTACCATTTAAAGTTGCATGCTGTGATCAGTTCTTTTTAGGAACGATGTTATTTCCTATATCCTTTTTTGAAACTTGCTCATCATTCGGTTAAATCCATCGTTGAACTTTTTTCGCACGCTTAGGCTGTCGGTTTCCGGACTTATCCGCACGTGTAAGGTGTCGTATTCAGGATAATATTGGCACGAGAATGGTGTAGGATTCTGTACTTTATTCGCACGCTTAGGGTATCGATTCTGAACTTTATTCATATGAGCAGGGTGTCTGATTCTGGACTTTATCCGCACGAGTAGAGTGTAGGATTCGGGATTATATTAGCACACTTAGGATGTTGGATTCATTCATCGTTCAATTACATTACAAACAAACATCTCATTCATGAAGTTGTGTTCAGTGTCTTCGCATTATCCAACGTCAGCTCTGCTTTATCTTATTGCATTCTCAAGAGATGTGTGAGCCCTAAAAAACTGTGGTACTTTTTCGACTCTTACAGTAAAGGAAAGGCCATTATATTCATAATAGCATAACTTTAAATTTCTAAATGCTCATGATCAAACTTTGTCCCATCCTTGAAACAAGGTTTGACCAACGTGGATTTAAAACTTGTGTTCGATGCCACATCTAAATAATCGAACACTACTTTCATGAGTTTTCCGAAATCACTTGATTGAAGTAAATGCTGTTGAAAGAGCTTTGTATGTTGTTTATCATTTCAGATAGAACTATGATAAGCTGTTTAAGGCTGTGGAGGTTTATAACATAAACAGCTTTGGGTAGAACTCAGTTACATTTTGAGCATTTAAATAGGTAATTTACTCATTGAATTCGTTTATCAGAAAAATATTATTTTTAAATTTGTCACTTTATATATTGTGCTGATTCAAATTGTTCATGTACCTATCAAAAAATACACGAGACAGCCTACAATTATATGCATCAACTAATTGCTTCAGAATAAAACAAATAATTACAATAAAACCAGTTCAACCAGAGACAAATTGGCATTTACTATAAATCGTCTGCGTGACAGATTCTCGCGACATTAAACATAATTATGTTTCCGTGTTATTAATTCAAGTGATTCATATAGCTACATAACAGTCGCTAATTGGCCGAAACGCAACGTCCTATAACACTTATAGACCGAAACGAAGCGTCCTATACCACTCAGTGCAATACTGCCATACTTTACACAGTGTTTATTATGAAGGAAAATGAAAAAAATAATGAAAACTCAGCTATGCAATATATATGTCTCTTGGTAGGTTTTGAATGTAAATGCGCAAACTATACAATAAACTTTATTGATATGTACTTATAATGTTTATAACAAACTATTGAAACGATTTATCAAACAATCAGTGAACTATAAACACGATTCACCAACCAATCAGGGAACTTTAAAAACGATTCTCCAACCAATCAGCGAACTATAATAACGATTCTCCAACCAATCAGTGAACTATAAAAACGATTCATTGACAAATTAAGAACTTTAGAACATTAAGAACTTTATAAACGATTCATCAACCAAAGACCTATAAAAACATTTCACAAACCAATCAGTGAACTATAAAAAGATTCACCAACCAATCAGAGCACTATGAAAATGACTCATCAACCAATCAGAGAACTATAGAAAAGATCCATCAACCAATCAGAGAACTAAAAAAGCGATTCACCAACCAAATAGAGAACTATAAAATCGACTTTTCGACCATTCAGAGAACTATATAAGTGATTCACCAACCAATCAGAGAACTATAAAAACAATTACCCAGCCAATCAAAGACCTATAAACACGACTCAAAAACCAATCAGAGAACTATGAAAACGATTCATCAACCAATCAGATAAATACGATTCATCAAACAATCATAGAACCATAAAAACATTTCACCAACCAATCAGAAAACGATAATTGTCTCTCTATGAGGGAAAAGCATTTTGACGGAACATGGGGCAATTTATACGCGATTACGAGTCATTCCTCACTTTATGTCATTCATTTGCAAAGCTAAAACATCATCAGAGTTTGAAATCCTATTATTTATCTTTTTATCACAATCAAAACTTTGTTAAGACACGCAAAACCTTTGTTCTAAGTTCTTGAGCATGATAATTATTTTTAATGTCAAAAAGGTGTATATGATATGCGAACAATATGGTACCAATAGAAAGCCATCTTGACATTGTAATCATGTCCAGATAATAAAAAATATATTATCAATATTTAGTTATATTGAAATGGTATTGTTACGTGTATGTGATTAAATTGTTTGTGTGTAACGTTTAAAATTATTTTTATTTCATTTTCGTTTCATTGAATTTAATTGCATTGAATATTTTTCTCGGATACTGGATTCTATTTTTAGTTGTGAGATATAAGTTTATCACAAAGTTTGGTTATTCAAGACGAAGATGTAAAACGTGAGAATTATCATCGAGTTCGTCTTACCCCGGTAATAGTATCAACAGGACGTTAAAATGATTGGTCAGTATCACAGGCATACTTTCTGTGCGTGATCACTAGGGTAAACAACTTTTCATGATTGGTTTTCAAGTCGCGTGACACTGGCCTGCGTGCAAAATTTAGCGTAGTAAGAGACCACATGACCAATCTCGCGAGATTTAAATCAGGCATTGGGGTTCTAAATACGCAATCCTAATATTGTTTCGGACAGAGTCATTCCATCACCTCGAAGGAACAAGGTGTATGTATTATTTTTAATTTGTTGGCAAGATTGTTTGTTATTCGACTGATTTTTTGATTTATTAATTTATTCCCCTGGAAACTCAACAAGCTCACTTTCCTATAAAAAGAATTCTGACAGATATTTAAGGAAATTTATTCTGGAATTATTTGGAAATAAAGACTGTGTTTCAAGTGAGGAATTATTATTATTCATACATTGGAATGCATCTGAAGTCATCATCGATTTCCATATTTGTATGTCGTCGCGACTCGAACCTGGATTCTTATAAGACTATCTAGTGATAGGACTTGTGTTTTCATTCTTAGGATCACATTTCGGATTATATCTATGTGGCAAATTGGCGGCGTGCAAAACACACCAACCTCTTTCACTACGGTTCGTTGCTAGAGAATGACCTCCGCGGTGTAGTTTACCCAGTGTGGATAGATAAAAAGAAGAATGCAGATCACTGAACGAGTATATTGAAGAAATAACAAAACGAGCCCCCTTTTAATGAACAAATATAAAATTTAATCAGTTTATCAACAGAATTTAAAATGAAAAGAAATCAATGACTTAGTTACAAAAGAAGGAAAAATGGTACTAACATGTACTCAAATGAAAAAGACAATACAAATTTCTTTAAATGTAAAATTGCTTTCAACGTTAAATTGCTATCCTCATTGCCAATGAGATGTGACCTTTGAGTGTAACGATGAGAGACTTCATAACCTAATTTATGCAGACATCAAGACTTCCGTTCGTCCCTGCTCTGTCGATCTTTGTCTAGTTTTTTCGTCTTGGACTCTTGTCCGTCGAACTCTGACTTAACAATCGTCTCTGGACTTAGTTTTCTGCGTAGAATTTGTTCTCGTCCTGTGATTGTTCAGGAATTTCTCATGTGAATACAGGAAAGCTGTTTCGTTCAATAAATAAAAATATCTCGCAATAGACAATAGGTCACATTCCCAAGTATATCTATATTTTACATTAATTCGGCTCAGAAAACAAAAGGCATTTTTCTGCCGCAGTAACTTCTGTTAGCTAACTGTTATGTTTACATAATCGGTCGATGCTGGTCCTGACCTTAATTCGGGTCACGCTTGGGATGGTCAATTAAATTCAACTCAGCCGTATGAACCCGCATGTAACCCCCTCTCGACTGCTGACTACCAATCTAGCAGTCTTAAGTTACATATGCTTAGACCCTCAGATCTAACTATTCTAAAATAGTTTTCTCGACCAATTAGATATTACAAACCAGCATATAGATATACACTTAAGTGATCAATTAAATATTACAAACTAGTATATGAATATACATGTAATGTTAGGTCATACTCATTTTAGACAGAGTTAATCCATAAAACTATGAAATATTACACTTCATTCCTTAAACTTAATTCATTTAAATTCCTAATCACTCCTATGTATTCAAGATTCAATTACATGCAATCTTTTCAACTAATCTAATGAAATTTTAATTACATTCAATCTTGCCAATTCTCCAAATGAATTGATAATTAGGAAATCAAAGAATAAAATGTCATGACTAGCATTTCACTAAAATCCTGAAAAATGAAATAATTTATACATACATCATATCAAGAATACATTTGCAAAATAGATCAACAAATGAAATAACATAATAAAATCGGGAAACTAAGATTGCGTACCTTTTGCCGTTTCTTTATGTTTCCACGAACCTCACGTATAGTCCGTCTCCTAACTGAGACAACTATCTGGCCCCTTACTCAATAACGAAAACGTACTTTCTACGAATTTCGGAGTCATACTAACATTCCTTGCGAAAGATCGAAGACGACTAAAGAATTTCCCTAAAGTAAAACCTTTAATTTCTTACAGAGTTACGCCCATAAATCCATATTAACCAATCGGAATAGACAGTTTCCTAAACCTGTTCGTAGAATGTTTGGATTGACAAGAAAACTAAACAACTAATCATGCCGTAATTAATCATTTACTTTGAGCTATCATCTATAGCCAGATGCCGCCTTTACCCTGCCGATTTTGAGGAAGGTCTTATGTCATTCTCTTGTACCATAGCATCTGACTCGGTCATGTTACGTCGGCTAGAACGAATTCCCTTTTGAAGTTCAGAGATGAAATGAAAATAATCATCTAACTATCTCTAGCCCTTTCTACTTTAATTAAGTTGACTTTGATACAATTCCTTTAAACAAAGCTTCTAAGAGTTTTCAAAATTCGACACATCGCAATCTACAGACTGTATGTCCTATTTACCAGTTATATAATTGCCTAGGGAAAAAAATATACTGTTAAAATATACAAAGCTTGTTGGCTTTCACTCTTTTCTTTAATACTAAGTACGAGCCTTTGTCATGTAACAGTATTAGGTAAATAATAACAAGATCATTGCGCCCTCCATGAGTATATTTAAGATTCAGTATATCCCTGCAAAATGTATACTTTTTGAGGCTGAAGGAAATAAAGAAATGACTTTTATTTAGATTTATTCTAATACAACATTATTCATCTAGCTTAGGTTCAGCAACAGCCAGCCACTGAAAATGTTTTGTGAGTGAAATTTCTATATGGTATGTTCAATAGGTATCACAATACAGGGCGTAACAACTTGTACACATGTTATATTGGTATCGGAGTACAGTGCGGAACAATTGTGTTGTGTTGAATTTTGAAACTTGTTGAAATCTAAGGTTAAATAACTTTTGCTTTCAAGCTAACAAAATCGAAGCAGAAAGGTCTGGTGAAAATTCAATGTTTATTACTTCATTCCATCTCTAAACATAAAAAGAAAATCCTCAGCTGAAACTGACCCGGTCAGTTCTTATGGTACAAGGGGCACACGTCAAATAATCAAGTTTTCAAAGAACGCTAATTGTGAAATGTTTTAGGCCAGTGAAACCGATGACGGACACTTGACTTGGAGGAAAAACTTTAGGAACAGTAATTTCTAATTGGCCAGGGAAACTTAAGGGTGTATACCTTGAGAAAAGATTTAGGGTACTATATCTTGGAAAACCCTTCAGTTAGATTTTTCTTGAGAGAAAATTAAGTCTACTCCGGAGATTTAGTTACTGAAGTAGATGAAGTAGTGTCTTTGTGAAATTACAAAGGGCTGGATAGTTGTCTTAGAATGGGGACAGACTAAAGACTAGGACTGTTTGTTTGTGAAATGAAACACGGCAGTAAGGGGACAGCTTCGTAATTCGAGTTCAACCTTCATTGTTCATCCTCTGAACAAGAGAAATGAAAACGAGGGATACGGAGGGAACTCAATGAGATAAAGAGGAAATATACGTCCACGGGGTGTGAGAACAGGAGGGTCGAAAAGAGGACCAAGCACGAAGTTAGACGTGGGGGACAATTCGTGTGAAGACAAGTGTCAGGTGCTGTCAAAGCATAAGATTGGACTTAAATCACCACTCAAGTGCATGATGATATTTATACGCTCTATTAAATTTTGTCATTGACCATAATTTAAGTGGACAAATATGCTTTAATTGAATACGTAATTTAGTAAATTGGTTGTAGACTTAATTTTCTCTCAAGAAAAATCGAACTGAAAGGTTTTCCAAGAGATTGTCCCATAAATCGTTTTCAAGATGTACATCTTAAATTTCCATGGCAAATAAGAAATTACTGATCCTAAAGTGTTCCCTCCATGTCAAGTGTCCGTCGTCGGTTTCACTTGCCTAAAACATTTCACAATTAGCGTCCTTTGAAAACTCGATTATTTCACGTGTGCCCCTTGTACCATAAAAAATGACCGGGTCAGTTCAACTGCGGCTTAACGTAATTCCTATTCTATTTAGATATGAAATGAAGTTATAAACATTGAACTTTCACCAGACTTTTCTGCTTCGACTATGTTGGCTTGGAAGCACAATTTATTTAACCTTAGGTTTCAACAAGTTTCAAAATTTGACACATCACAAACTAGTACATATGTTACATTGGTATCGTAGTACAGTACGTAACAACTAGTACATATGTTACATTGGTATGGGAGTACAGTGCGTAACAACTAGTACATATGTTACATTGGTATGGGAGTACAGTGCGTAACAACTAGTACATATGTTACATTGGTATGGGAGTACAGTGCGTAACAACTTGTACATATGTTACATTGGTATCGGAGTACACTGCGAAACAACTATCCTTAATATCAATATAACTTTTCAGCCGGTATTAAAATAAGACAATAAAATAGTAATAACAAAATAGAAATTTCGTAAGATTGAAGCTAAGGAAAATAAAATAATGCAGAAAGAAACAAGAATAAGAATTAAAAATAGAACAAATTAAAACATGTTAGAGAATTTTAGTATAATGTAAAAGATAGAAGGAAAAAACCCTAAATTTGTAAAGTCTCCTAAATCAGAGTATAAGAAAAACGTATCCATTAAACAAAATGTTTGTTTTTTCTATATATAAAGTTAAATTTTGTTTCAACATAAATGTTCATCTGGTGGTGAATACTCCTCTTAAATATTTCAATTATTAACGCAAAGGTAAAATCTAATATTGGGCTTATGAAAACAGTTGTATTATTTTCTGGCTCGCAATATGGCCAATAAAACAAAATGGTATACTGCACAGTCAAAATAAAACAACAGTATATTATGTCGGATTAGTTGTTTAGATTAACATTAATTAGATTAATTAACGTAAACAATTTATTCTGATTCCGTATGGTCACAATAATATTGAATTTTCAATGTATGCTAAAATAGTGTGATTTTCAATCAGTATCTTGTCTCATACTTTTCTTAAAATCTCACACAGGTGGAGATGGACATCAGTCAATCAGATGGAATAAATTCCAACGTCAGACAATGTTTGGAACATACACTTTATCAGTCACACTTTCAATACAAGAAATGCAATACTTTCAGGTCAAGTATGGCATAATTGTTTCAGAGTACTTACGAGACCTACTAAATATCCTCTGCAAATCGTGTTTTAATCGTCACAAAATTAATTTGCCCAGTCTTGACACTAAGCCCCGCTACCTTAATCCACCCCCCCCCGTATGTAGAGTGGAATGAACAAATAAAAAAATGCCAAATATCATAGATTCAACCAACAAATCGGCACTGTATATTCCTACAAAAGCATAGTAGATTCTTCTGGCAGAGTGTGGGGAAGTGAGATGTTTTACTGGAATTGTCACACATGTCTAGGTTGGCGCCCACCCACCCCCGGATGGGATCTCCAGAAAGGTTTTTCTCCTGCTAAATTGGAAATTCACCAGGAAAGCTCACCAGTAACTCGAAGTGGATATAACAGATTATCACGACATGCCTCGATACAGAGGTCAATTTACAGGCATTGTTGATAACTTGGGCTAAATTAGACATTCATATGGATGTCAGGTCCGCTGAACATGCTCTCTCATCTTCTACCGCTACACCAGGCCTCTATTGAAAATTGATGTTTATCGCTAAATAATTGTGGTACATTTCACGTGCGATTACAAGAACACATAACTTATCTCGCTTGATTTGAAAATAATTTGGAAAAATCTAAAACATGAAATGTGAAGGCCATATAAATTACGAAGCGTAGCCTGTGCAATGCAGTGTAGACAGCGTGTGCACAAATTTTATCGAATGATTTATTGGCGACCTTACCTCAAATTTTCATATTTCGTGTAAATCAACGTTATTCACTGTTTAAATCTTTCTGGTCTTCAGAGCACGGAGTCATCACTATATCATAACGTTTTTCACTAGACACTATATATTTCAAATCTTTCTAGTGATAATAGCACTCAAAAAGATTTTCACCACAAATTCAAAAATTTCTGGTAATAGCACGGAATCAACAATTTAACAAATATGATATAGATTTAAACGCCTGAAGTGGTTCGAGTGTCCGCCTTGGTAGCTCACGGGTTCGTTACCTGGCCAAGTCATACCAGACTTTTGAAAATGGCACTAAAAAAAGCTGCCTCGCTTCGCGTTCATCATTAAGAGATTTATGTTAGGATTGGTCAGTCTGGTGTCAATAGCATGCGACTAGATGGAATACGATGCTACATGTCTGTGGCTTGATGCTCCATTCCTAGATATCCTTATAAACTTGCACACTGCAGTCATCGTAGCGATGTGATTATGACTGTTATAGCTATGATCTCTCTCTCTCTCTCTCTCTCTCTCTCTCTCTCTCTCTCTCTCTCTCTCTCTCCACACACACACACACACACACACACATACACACAGATTGAATCGTTTTGATAATGCTATTCTATACGTTAAGTGTCGCATCAGTGTTTAATCAGAACTTTTAAAAGTACACTTTAGAGATTCTAATGAAGAATTTTAACACAGTACCTCAAATGCATTTTTTTGGTCTGAAATAATATGTCAGTCGTATATGAGTGTGCGTGTGCTTGTGTGTGTGCTTGTGTGTGTGTGTGAGAGAGAGAGAGAGAGAGTAAAAATCATAGATTTTTAATAGACATAGGGAAGAACAACGTTATTCTGTGTGTGTGTGTGTGTGTGTGTGTGTGTGTGTGTGTGTGTGTGTGTGTGTGTGTGTGTGAACAATGAAGTGCAAAAATCCCAAACAAAAAACGCACGGTGTTAGAAATGAGTCAAGGATTTGCAAATATCGATAACAAGAAAATATGAATAATTCAAAATAGTAAAGACCTGTATTATAAAAATATGTATGACACACATTTTCATGTATATTTTTATCTGCCGTATTATATTGTCAGGCGAAAACAAAATTAGAATCATGACAATAAAGGCGGAAATTTTCATTAAAATGTCGGCATTGTCATGTCCCACCCTTTGAAAATTCTATTCAGGTTCAAATACTACACAGGTGATAGAGCTTGTCTAGTTCATCTTTAGCCCCAAAAATGCTCTTGAATAATTTATGTGCTTTTGAATAAAACTTTTGAGTGTCCTCTTAGCTTGATGGTTTCAAACATGATCTATTGCTTGGTACTGCCTTTCTTAACATGGCGTTGAGTGGCTATAGTGGCAAAACCAGGACTGACTTGTTGTGCATAAGAAAATAAAAACGGTATTTCAATTGTTCTGAATATTAATAATCTTTGCAACAAAAGTATTTATTAGTGAACAGCACAGCTTGTCCTCTTACCGAATCAACTGTAAACAAGATAGATCATGATCTTCTGTAGGATAATGCGCATACGAATCAGGGTCTATGTGCTTTGTTGTTCTACAGATTACTCATTACAATCTACACAGATCCTGATCTGCCGACGCAATATTCGATGGCTGATCAAGGCCTGTACAGTTTGAAGTTGGGCTCATCCTATAAAACAGTACATACGGTACCAACGGAGCTCCTTTACACACTTTATTTATTTGATTATGACAATAAATATAACTTTGTATTTACTTTTGGCTATGTTTTTAAAAGTTCGCATCGAACCACACGAATGCTTTGAATTCGTCTGCCACTTAGCAAATCTTTGATAAAGGGATTCAGCCAAAAGGTAAATCAGTGCGGTTTGGAGGATGTGACCAGATTTGAATGTTGTGTACTTTGAAGAAGTCTATCAAAGCGGCAGCTTTAGGCGTAGTTAAGTTGTCAACGGGTACCGGTGAGAGACGGGAGTTATTCCAAGAGTATGATAGCATAATAGATTCAAACAAATATCCATTGGCACTAGGAGATACATATACGTAAACAAATATCCATTGATACTAGAAGATACATGTACTCAAACAAATATATATTGACACTAGAAGATACATGTACGCAAACAAATATCCATTGACACTAACAGATACATGTACGCAAACAAATATTCATTGACACTAGAAGATACATGTACGCAAACAAATATCCATTGACACTGAAAGATACAGATACTCGATTTTGTGGCCTTTTGCATTGAGAAATAATAATCTGCATAAAACTATTGACGGCCCAACTACATTTAGCAATTTGTGGTCTCTGCTCATTTTCTGCGATCCTGACTTTTTTATTTTATGTTAAGTTGAGTGAAGAAAAGTTAATACATTCTTCCCTGAGACAATCTCATGCTGACCTCTATAGTCAATCTGTTCGGCGATTTTAACCCATATATGTTTGTGATCAGTATTGAACAAATGTAGGTCTTGTGTTACACAAAACATTCTGAGATTTAAACAATTTTTAAGTATATCAAAAACAGCTGACGATTAAATTCACTTGATGACAGAACTATTGTCCATTGTCAAATAGCTGCATCATCTGCTCTCTTCATAGTAGTAAGTTTCCTCTTGCCAATTGCAAAGGTCGTCCAGACTGTGGGTGTTACATTCATGATCATCTTTTGAAGAATGCAAGCCACCTACTTATTATATGATGAGATAGAATTTATCTTTGAACTTCACTCAAATTGTCATTCATAATAGCCGCAGAACATTCCAATAGCTATAGTATTTTACAATATGCTCTTTGGAAATAGATTAACAGAATTCTTCTTACGTCATTTTCATTTACCTACTTTACATCATATGTACATATAGGCGTGAACCTTCAGATCATTGTACAGAAGGTTCTTCTGTCTACCGATTGGCATTAAATTAATTGGCATTTTAAAAACTTTACACACACCCCACAAGACAACAGCAAAATATTCATAACTCTTAAAATATCCTTAAGATGTTGAGAGCTTGGATCTAACTTTAATAACCGGTAGTGTCCAAATCGATCAGACATATTGTGCAAGTATAGATCGCAAAATCGAGGTTGCTCTCTTAAGAGCAAACGAAGAATACAAGCAACATTGCTACTAGGGCAAACTCAACAGCCGAAACTCTCCTAAGCTATAAATATTCGCAGCTTATAAGGACACTTGTTATTTCAAATTTTAAGAAAGATATTCTTGTAGCCGGTTGGAATAGTTGGAATTCTTGCATTTGATTTATACATACACATTTCTCTTTAAAGTCATTATCTTTCGTGAATGATGAATCATTGTTTTGGAATGTATATGTTCCTTCTGTTTCCCACTAATATTTAAACAATGCCCTGAAATGTTTCAGCCGTGAAAGCCAAATTTCGACACTAAATGGTACGCGATGAGTCCTGGAAGCCAATTCCGACACTAAATGGTACGTGATAAGTCCTGGAAGCCAATTCCGACACTAAATGGTACACAATGTATGGATTTTGCTCATGCAAATGATAAGGTTGCATCAAATATAAAATAAGTATGGCATATGTATTTAATATCTTCAAAATACATTTTAGATTTATTTTAAAAAAAATGTTCGTCTCATCAAGTTCTTCCTTCATGGCTGCATTGTTCAATGTACCTTTGTGTTTCCTTCCTGAATTGTAAATAGGGCTATGCTATGGTTTTCATGATGGCAACGGACGATAATAAACAGTTGCTTTAATCATAGGAAAACTTGTTTTTGTATAAACAAGAGGGGTTTCGCAATATGAGAACACGTATGCCAAATATCAGCAATTATTGGCTCATTTCTTGTGTGTGTAAGTAAGTTTACCTGTACCTAATATATATATATATATATATATATATATATATATATATATATATATATATATATATATATATATATATATATATATATATATATATATATATAATATATATTTATATAATATAATATATTTATATAATAATATAACAAATATGATATAGCCTGTGATGAACTCTCTTTTCAGCGCAATGCTAGTAAAGAACGAAAGGATTCATCAACACGAATATATATATATATATATATATATATATATATATATATATATATATATATATATATATATATATATATATATATATATATATATATATATATATATATATATATATATATATATATATTCGTGTTGATGAATCCTTTCGTTCTTTACTAGCATTGCGCTGAAAAGAGAGTTCATCACAGGCTATATCATATTTGTTATATTATTATTATATTATTTGTCTTGAGCATGAACCGTATAGTCAAAGTAGCATATTGGATTACAGTATGATCAGTGTCATGGATACGTGTGTGTGTGTGTGCTTGCGGGGAGAGAGAGAGAGAGAGAGAGAGAGAGAGAGAGAGAGAGAGAGAGAGAGAGAGAGAGAGAGAGAGAGAGAGAGAGAGAGAGAGAGAGAGAGTTAACCCACTTTTTCAATTGGCTCTGGCAGCAAAAAACTTTACGTCACAAACGCGGAAGAAAATTTCCTGGATATTAATTATGAATGTTATGAAATTGATTCGACAAAATAAACAAAATTGATGTAATTTAATGCGTCAAATGTTTTCTATTCAAAACTGACGTGTAAGGTATTACATTATGCCTTTAATGTTATTCATTTGCAGGTCGTGTCAAGGAGGTTGGTCAGTGATTAGTGACATTAGCAAGGAATGGATCATATTAGGTCTTCAAGGGATGGTCTTTATTTCCTTCCCAGGCACACCTGGGAACGCATTATGCACAGTTTATTTTGAAACGCCTGCTTCAATATCTATTCAATTGTTGATTTGATGTCACCCTTTGCAGTGAACATATAATTACTGACAAGAAACGAGTGAATGTTTGCAATAACTTAATAACTTCACATAATTTATGACGCACACTTTTCACGTACTGATCATTTTGGCATGCTTGTATCTAATGTCATTATTAGTAACACAATTAAGCATTTTCAAGCTGCGTTGTGATGACGAATGTCATAAAATTATATTTCCATCCTTTGGTGGAAATTCTGTATTCTGTAGCATCTAACAAATTTAATTCGACTAATTGATATTCCCAATGCTATATAATTAAACTTATTTTCTTCTCCTTAGTATGAGGTATATTAAATATGATCAGACACGTTTGAAAATGACTAAACATTATTCCAAAATGCTCTGAAGTGTCCAGCCTTCCATTGTCAGTTTAAGATTTCTGAAGATTTCTGCTGTAGCATTCTAGCAATATATTAGGCAAGAGTGACCTTGAAGGACACTTCAATGAAATTGACCTGTTTCATGCAATTACGTCTACTGATTATAGGTCTCAGTGTTTATATACCTTGACACATCTTTAACAACTGGATGTTTTAATATACACTCTAACCTCACGTCTGTTTATCAAACTATTGATCCACATAACTCTTACATCTGCTGTTTTCAAACGTGACTAGCAAATGTTGACATTTCCCATTATCTAGAATAAACGACTTAACGACAAAGATTCTAGTCATGAATAAAATATATTTGCTCATTTGCACCAACTATATCACACTTCTATATTGGTATTAGTACTTAACTTAAATATTTTGTAATTGGTTCACGTCTTTAAGAAGGGGCCAACACCTTTCAATTCTAGGATTGGAACTTTTGATATGGAAAAATCTCAAACCTGATAATTAATTATCCACTTTATCTCAACGATTTCCTTCTAAAAGTCAACAAGGTAGAGTAAACGTCATTAAGTGATTGGCTTATAGGATTTACAGATATTCGTCTTGTACTTCAAACAAATGTCATAAGTAATTTCGACTATAACCAAATGGAAATGTTAAGAGAAATTATTGTTGGCTCATAAAGATTATATATATGCGATACATACACCATGTACAGTAATCTTCTATTTAACATCATACGAAACATTTACAGTACCATTATATTCAACACCATACAAATACAGCATGGCATTCGTATATCTAGATGTTAGTTATCTGTTACGGAATGTTCTTTACAAAGAGATCTTCAGACCACACTTATGACCTTTATCAGTGGAACATCTTGGCAATCTACGAAATCTTAGACTTCACTATCAGGCTAATAAATGACTTTCTTAAGAAGGTGAACAAACTACATTTGCAGATCCTCTCAAAGTATTCAATAAAGGTAAAACATGTATTATGCCCAGCATAGCACACAGGTGAAGTGAACAAAGTATTGAACCTTAGCTTGACAGCATACATACCTCATAGCTTCAATAAACCTTTATTTGACATCGTAATACCACGTAATTGAAATGGATGATGTTATTGAACGTTTATTTGACGTAGAAAATACCATGTAGCAAAAATGGATTATATCACTGAACCTTTATTTCACATCGAATTTACCATATTTGCAAAGGAAATATGCTAAAGTAAACTATATATACTGGAGCAGATATCAGGTGGATATGTATCAATGGCTTACATTAAGCTCATATATACATTTGCATAAATAAAGATAAGAAAACAAAACTTGGATGAATATGAGAAAGGAAGAAAAAACTTGCATGAATATGAGAAATAAAATAATTATTTTTAAATACTCTAGAAATATAATTTAACACAAAAGACTATGCTTCAACGTGGGTAACTTGACGTATTGCGTGCATACGGAAGGATTTATTGTACAGTGTAAGACTATTAACACACCCTGTAATTTTCCTGTAGTTGGAAAGAATGATGGTGCACCAGTGTAAAGAAAAATACACCAACAACCATTGGTATAATATTGGGCAACAATCGAACAAAACCCATAACCAAACACATTAAATCAAGATTCTACTTCGTGTTAAACCAGTCTCCAAGAGATGTTAAAGAAGAGATATTAAAGAACAATTTAGAGAGAAGACTATTATTTTCAATATTTGACTGTGTTATTTAATTGCAAAAGTAATATACAAAAAATTATATCACAATGAAAAACGATATGTTATAATGTTATGTATATTTAATTTAATTGTTTGCCTGTTAGTTTTAAGTTTCTTTTTTTATTTACATGCTATTATAATATATCATTGTTTTGCTTGACTTGACGTCCAAAACTGAGTTCATTTCTGCTTGACCTAATTGATTTTTTTCTTTTAAAAATATTTAATTTATGTAAACAACCAGTCATAATTTCATTATTCTCTGTGTGTATGAGCTCATTGATCAAATGATTATTCAGGTTAACATGTTGATATGGGTCTGGGTTTTGGAGATTCTAAAGTGAATATTTTATAGGCTATTGTGTTGTGAGTAAACAGGGCTGAATAGTTCAATATAGAACGTTATTTTCCATTAGATATCGCTTGTTTTTAAAAATATTCTAATTTGTGACATGGGGTCAAGCAGAGAAATATATTATCTTGTGACTGTGAAGATTGTACCATTTGTGCTTTAGCATCTAGCACTTTAAGTTGTATTATTTTGTGACCAGTCGAAACTGAATTTTATTTTTTCAAATTATATAATTCAATATATTTATTTTATGGAAATACAAAACTCCTCTGATAATATTCTTGTAAAAATGCACTCATACTGAATTCAAACCTGGAATAATATTTCTGTGATTAAACAAGTGACTGTTGACGCGTCATCATTTCACAGACCATAACAGATAGATCATCGCCTCCAGTTTTGGATCTCTTCGGGACTTGAACTGAGTTTAATTCAGAATTTTTTATTTCTAGGACTTGTGTCTTTAATTCTTGTTTATTCGGGATTTAATTCTCAATACCGTTGGTCATTTCTTTTCTTATCATTTTTCACTTTGTATTTTAGGAAAATAAATTATTTGTTAAATTTTGAAAAGCGTGCTGGCTTCACTCTTTTCTGTTACATATTTTAAGAACATAGACTAGTAACAATACCTGTAAGCAGAATACTTATATTATTGCACTGATAATCTTGAACATTTAATGATAGCAGTTGCATTTTAGAAGATAATGTGGATATTCGATTAGGTTAATTAATTGTAGATGAAACCTCGCTTTCTGAGATATAATGGAAAACGATCAACGGACCAACGCATCAGAAGTATTATGTACCTTGAAAACCAAAGAGAATTAGGCCATTAGTGACATGAACTATACAATTAGGCTTGAATGAACGTGATTAAATCCATCGTTGAACTGATTATACGTCTGAGAATAAAACCATTACAGGAATTTTTTTTTAAAAAGCTTTGCCAAATCAACGAAATACAGATTGGTTTTTAAACAGATTGACTCTCTTAGGAAATGTACAAAAATATTGTTTTGCAAGATAACGATTATTGACGACGTTGTCAAATTTATAAAAGACAATCAAATTCCTCAAACCCTTTACGGTCGATATACAATTTTATCGTGTTGAGCAAGTGGGAGTTATAAAGCCTATATTACAAAATAAAAAATCATGGTCCAATCACATATTTCTTTTTCTTTTCAATAATTTCGTTATTTTTTTTTCAATAATTTCGTTAGGTATCAAGTTTGTGTTTTCACTCTCTAAGTACAAATATATATATATATATATATATATATATATATATATATATATATATATATATATATATATATATATATATATATATATATATATATATATATATATATATCAGGATAGTTAGATACTAGTTTTACAATGTTCATTGTCAGATTACTGCATTTATCCTAATCGATCCCTCGATCCCTGACACACGTGAACCCTTGCAGGATCCAATCCACTTGAAAGGGCTCTTACTCTTATTTCAAATGTGAATCTTTGGCCTCTTTTATATGAGGTACCGGGGCCCCGGGTGACCGAGTGGTGTAAAGCGCTATCCGTTATAGATCATTGTCATCTCACCTCTATCTGCGTTTGTTTGAGTCTAGGATTCGGCGAATGTTAATATGTGAGAAAGCTTGCCAGTAGCTTCTCGTGGGTCGGTGGTTCTTTCCGGCGATTTCCCGGTTTCTTCCTATAACATTAATACTGGCCGCCGTGTGCTGAAAAATGGCGTTAAGCCCTACAACAACAACATATACGAGGTACCTCTGTCAAATTTGTAAATTATCAAGTTTTTCATAACTAGTTTATTTTCTCTAGTCTTTGACCTGAGGGTTTTACCTACACAATTTGTGTACATAATTATTAATGAGTAATGTAAATTTAAGGTTTTTCAATTATATATATTGTAATACTGTAATATGTACAGTTATCATATTTGATTAAATTTGTATTACTGTATTATATTATTTTCAAATGTTGGGTCGACCGTTTATAGTGTACGACCCAATTCACAATTTATATCGTGAGCCTAAAATGTTTCTTATGTTAGAAACTAGATCTTTTCGAAACTAGATCTTTTCGACGCATAATGAACCGAAATTGAATCTCCTCTTTTGAATCGACTCAAATGTCTTCAAACAAAGGCAACTCTCTTGTTCTTCAGCGTGTATTGGCCGTACCACACAGATTTACTTTACATATTTCTGTTATCACACGTTATAGGAAGATCCTCGACATGCGGTTTATGTTTGAAATAGCTAAAGTCGAACGGTTTTCAATTAATATTATCAATGAACGGGTCGCCAATTAGTGGCATAGTTTGCATAATACTACAAACATTGAACCACAACAGTCAAGCAAAATTGAAATTCTATACAATGCAACTTTTTGACTAACTTTGAGGGATTAGAACAATTGTGTAACACTCTTCAAGAGACCTGCATGTCAAAACCTTACTTAGTTTTTATTTCAGGATCAAACGATTGATAAATCCTCGTTTCTGCATGTCTGGTGCTATACTAAAAATTGTTTATAAGTGCACTGATAACAAATGTTATTGCAAACAGCTTTATTGCATGGATAGAATAAAAACATTTCCCTTCAATCCAGAAAATAAGAAGGCAAGATACAAAACATTGTTCTCAACTACTTGTCAAGCCATTAGACACAACACACAGGATAGACACGAGTTAATGTTTTGAAGCTAAGTGAAATAACCTTTTAGAAATGTATGTTCTATTCAAAATTATCCAGAATAAATTTCAAACGGTATCTTTTATATCACTCTTAGCATTTACTAACATGAACTTTCCATTTAGGGATTTACACACGGATTAGGTGAAACTCGCTCTTTTCAATGTTTATTAAATACCGAAGTCGATTAGAGACGGGACATGTTTAAGTAGTTACGGATAGCGTGCAGTTTCGATAGATAACTAACTCCTGTCGTTTCATTGATATGAACTCGTCATAGCAACGAATTTGAAAAATAAAAGAAAGATATCCAATCGTGTACTAATGGTAAATGGTGTTGACGGCAACAATGATGGTTCCGTCCACGATATTTCTGCAGTTGTTTTGGCGCCTCAAGACCTCAGGCGCGCAGAGCAACCACCCCTTCGTTACCCCCACCGTTAGTAGGCTACAATAGATATCATATGGTATTATCCCTTCCCCCCTGAATTGCAAATGTTTTACATAATTTCGGAGTAAAGACGATCAAAACGTGATGCAAATATAACTATATAGCCACTGCTAGTCAGAGGAATTTTTTGTGCATCTTATATACTTAAATGGTTATTTGAAAATTACCTGTCACTAGCGATTTGTCTAATTTCAGCTGACTATGTATGTATGTATGTATGTATGTATGTATGTATGTATGTATGTATGTATGTATGTATGTATGTATGTATGTATGTATGTATGTATGTATGTATGTATGTATGTATGTATGTATGTATGTGTGTGTGTGTGTGTGTGTGTGTGTGTGTGTGTGTGTGCGTGCGTGCGTGCGTGCGTGCATGCATGCATGCATGCATGCATGCATGCATGCATGCATGCATGGATGTATGTATGTATGTATGTATGTATGTATGTATGTATGTATGTATGTATGTATGTATGTATGTATGTATGTATGTATGTATGTATGTATGTATGTATGTATGTATGTATGTATGTATGTATGTGCAGAAGAGATGACAAATGCAAACAACTTGTCTCTGATTTTGACTGGAGAGTTCAAATATATTGAAGTCCCTCTTTCATCCTGTCTCCACCACTTTTTCTGAAAGTTTTTTGTAGGTTTCTAACGAATAAATTATTAAGGTGACAATGTTTATTTCGAAGTATTACTCAGCTTTAAGCAAGGTTTATGCATTGATTGATAGCTTTCAAAACAGAGTAATCACTGTTTAAAAGTGGCATATAAATATTTACAAATAATAATTGCTCGGAAATGTAGATAATGCGCTATCATCCGACATAAATGCTTAACTATTATATTCAAGTTCTGCTAAATTAACTTGCCGTGGGGAAACACAATTTTTTAATATCTTTTAAGGACACAGTCAATTTGTGCACGATGAAAAGGAATACCCATTTAGATGTCTTGTAGTTTATTATAATAAGAAAATTTTCAAGCCACTTAAAATAGTTCTCATTTACTGTCAACAATAACTCCAGCTATTAACTTGTTGTGGCTAATAAAGAGTTCTTCAGCCTGGTAATTAGGTGAATGGTGTCACTATGACACAGGAAAATACGGTGTCAATAGAAAATCGTCTTGACTTATTACCAGACCTTAGCAGTAAGATAATTTAATGTTTGCTTATAAACTCAATTTAGATTCTAATTAAACGACTGGTATTAAAGTTATAACTACAAAGATTTTACAAAATGTCCTTACTTCCTGTACGTTATTGTGAAAGTTGAGTTTAGTTACACACCAGTTATGTGTACACAAGTTAATGGCATCAAATAAAGATTGTTACACATTGCACCATGAAGGGTAATCCGATTTTACAAATACGAACTCCATAGAATTTCCACAAGCGGTTCCAGTGTGTATCGTCTATAAAATTGTTTTCCATAACCATATAACGTCTGAAGAAAATGAATAAGAATTATATGAAGAATTTCGAATAATGTGTGAATTGAAGGAATTAATATCACTCTTGCTGAACAAGGAGGCAAGGGTGATATGTTTCCATAATATTATCAAACACAGGCACCAGGATAGGAAGTTTGATGACATTTCTCCATAATGTTACATAATACGGACACCAGTATAGAAAAGTTTGTAGGTTTTACTGACCACTTGCAGCCATGTCTTTTTCCAGCCTTTAGGTCACCTCATCAGGATTCAGCCTTTCTATTGGTTTCAAGAGATAAATTTAACACCTGATTGAAAAATAATTAATACATACTATAAAGATATGAATTTATGAATTTGTTCGATTTTTATCAGCAAATTTGATTTTTAAGATTATATTTCCATGCTTGGTGTATCCACTAGTTGTATTCTGCAACAGCTACTAAAGCGAAGCGATATGTTTAATTTTTAATAGGTTAGGGCAATAAATTTAATTTGTTTCTCAAAACATGAGTTTTGCCTACTGAGACTAGCATACAATTTACTCTGAATTCGATATGTTGGCTACAGGCTATATGTAGTTAGGATCGAGTATTCTTCAAAACCACTAAATAATATTCACACTTCTACTGGGACATTGACTATTTTTGTTTCCTAACATGAAGCATTTAGCATGTTGATCCCCTGATATCTCTCTACGACCTCGGAATGCCAACAACCACTCCACAACACACGTGCTCATCAAGCCACTTTCCCCGTAGCTCTTCCATCTGTTTCCTTAAAGCGTGGTTAGACAATTTGTTCATAAAATGTTTAGTTTTTAGAATACTTTATAAACGACTTTACTTTGCAATTTAAAAATATATAATTTACGTTCGCCCAGTTATATCCACGAGACAGAAAATGCAAATTATCAAAAGTATGCTACCTACAAATTATAACTAATGGATTCTGTGTGTATGTGTGGGTGGGTGTGATTTGGATTTTTAAAGTATCTTTAAAAACTTTACAGTCATATGACTACGATTGTTTTCATTGCGGCAGTTTATAGTGATGTCTAGCACTGGGTATAATGCCGCAGACATGTAGCATGATGTCCCAACCAGTCACATTATCTTGACACCAGGCCGACCAGTTCTAACTGCTACCTGTCTAAACTCGTACAAAAGTAACAAAAAGAAAAGAATGAAGCCAACAAGCTTTGTAAAAGTTAAGAAACAATTTATTTCCCTTGAAAAATAAGACAAAATGTGAAAAGGACTTACGGTTTAAAAATCAAATCCAAAATTAATGCCAAAAAATATAAATCCTATCAATAAAAGTCCTAAATGAATCACAGTTCGAATCCAGATGAAAGTTAAAGATGGAAGGAGATGACGTCTTCGATAAGATTCAACGTGCTGCCGTGTCAATTGTCCCTAGTTGAATCAAAAAGATTAATATTTCAGTTTTTGAATTCCGAATAATTTCAGAAAATGTCTTTGTCCAAGAAGTCTGATAACCACTGGTATTTTCCAAGGTAAATAAATTACTAATTCCTATAAAATATAAAATTTCAACTCAAACTGGTCACAACAAAACTCCTTTAAGTGTCGAAGATTTAAAGCCCAACTGGCTATTTCTTCTCCAAAAACACCCGACTATACAGTAAAATAAGATGCAAAACGGATAACCGGATCAAGGTCACGTGATCACCTTCTGGAAGTCGTATAATATTTTTACATGCTCATTGTCACATAATCTTACTCTAGAAATGAATAATACAAATAGTTGTTCACTTCAAACCTGATACATGCAGGTTCTGAATCTAGCTCAGCAAAAAAAAATACATTGTTTCAACTACTGATTGTTTATCAGGTCAAACAGAACTAAGCTGAATTTTTACAACAACAAACCCCCAACAAATCCAGTCGACAAAATTATCATTCCAATAGCATATAATATAATAAAACAAAAGAAAAAATTAAGACTTACAAACAAATAATTAAATTACATAACATAACACTAACCTCTTAATGCTGAGCGCTTTGCAAGGCTGCAGTTAGTACCATTTTTATCAGCCTTTAGTGTAACTCGGCAAGAGTTCGAACCCACAACCTTCCGCATCCGATGCGGACGCTCTAACCACTAGGCCACCAGAGTGGTTAACTCGATTGTTATGCGCCAGAAACATTTGCAGAGTATCTTTAATTATCACATTGTCGGGACACGTTGCCGATCGAGTGTGCAGTTTCATATTTTGATATTATAAGATGTGAACATATCACTTTATGTGATTCGGATTGATCAAAAAAAAAAAAGGCCCATGAAAGTATCGTGCAGCAATCTCTTTACTGATTGGCTGCGATAATGGGAAAACATTTTTTAACCCCGCATTCTGGGATGTTTTGTTTTCATTGAATATTTTTGGCCGCCATTTCTGTAATTTGATTTGCGAAAGAGAATTGGATAAAATGGTCCTGTCTGTTTCAATATTACCAATTTACCCCCACATGGATTTGTTAAGTCATGTATAACATTATTTTATGAAAACTGGCAAAGCCCCCAAGACAAGAACAATAAAAACAAATTAAATTATGTGTATTGCTAAAATGAAAGCGAATGTGGAGGTAGGGATGGAGGGGTGGTTTATCTGTCGCACTGAATCCACTCTGTGTAAAAGCTTGGTTTAAATGTGAACTTACTAAAGTAAATAAACACCTTTGTTCACTGAAGAATGTAGACATAAACCATAAACCGGCTTCCCAACTAACAGAACTTTATCCAACCACAGCATATGTGATGCAATTTCGACTAAAAACAGTTTTGTTTGTCTTATGTATAATCTAATGTTACAAATCAAATACTGCAAATATCCGGTCACACATATATTAAGTAAATATGTGTATTTCTGTATCCAGTAATCTTTTCACAAAAATATCGCAATAATGTTGACAAATGTTTCGTGTTTTGTAAAATGTTTATTTGTATGGACGTTTATTCTTAGTTAGGAAAAATATAATTTTACTATTTCAGCTTTATTTGGGACAATCTTTTACGCACAAGAAATGAGAGGTACAGCGTCTGTCAGAATTTATCTTTCTTCTTCCTATCCCAAATATTTCTGCTGAAATAAAACTATGTTATTAAATGAATCTCAGATAGGTAATGATTTAATATTAAATTTATGAAACTCCTTAAATAAATGTCCAGATTTTGCTAGCCTTGACAAACACAATCTGGACATGATTCAACTCGTTTCATAAATTTAGAATTAAATCTTTACCCATTTGAGATCATCTGTTATTGAGAATTCACCGTCTGTGTGTGTGTGTGTGTGGCTTTTTATTGCATTATTATTATTATTATTATTATTATTATTATTATTATTATTATTATTATTATTATTATTATTATTATTATTATTATTATTATTATTATTATTATTATTATTATTATTATTATTATTATTATTATTATTATTATTATTACTATTATCATTATTATTATTATTATTATTATTATTATTATTATTATTATTATTATTATTATTATTATTATTATTATTATTATTATTATTATTAAGGAGTATTCAATGTTAAAGTATATAATCAGTGTCATAATATTGTACAAATGGAATTTATGGTACATGTTAATTAACAAAATACCAAGACCAATTCTTCTGGAAGACGAGAGCCAACTATTTTGAGCTGCTTGTTCGAACAGCCATCGAGGTCTGTTCAGCATGTGTCCCCGCTGCAAAGCCAAATACTGAACCCTTAATTTATCCGATGGAATATGTAAAACAATAACCCAGTTTTCAATCAGAGCGCCAAGAGATAAGCTAAAATGAGTTAATCACCTATAGTGACACTTGGAAATTTGCAAATAGTTCATAATAATTGAATTTTCATTGTTTACTTTTTGTGACAGCAAGTCGCCGTACAAAAATAAATTCGAGGACATTGATTTATTATCTAGTTCATAAATATCACTAATATCATTTTACCAGGCATGTTCAACATTGCGCTGTTTGTAGTAGGTCTATAAATTTATCACATTGTATAAATTTATCACTATGTATAAATTAATCACCTTGTATGAATGTATCACCTTGTATAAATGTATCTCTTTGTATAAATGTATCACCTATTATAAATTGTATCACAATAATGATATTGAAACCCCATCATGTTCTTCCTCTTTCCTTTAAATTCTACTACTACTACCACTACCACGACTAATACTATATTATTACTACTACTACTATACTTCCACTCTGTTGGGATTAATACTACTGTTACTACTACTACTACTATTACTATCACCACTTGTGCGACTAATACTATATTACCAGTCATACTACTATTACTACTACAACTAATACTACTATGTTAATACTTCTATTGTCACTACTACAAATAATGTTACTGCTACTACTACTACTACTACTACTACTACTACTACTACTACTACTACTACTACTTCTACTACTACTACTACTACTGTCACTGTTATTAATAATTCTGTAATGTTAACAATACTAGTACAACTACTGCTACTAATACTACTTCTATTGATACTTATACTGCTGCTATTACTTCCAATTACACTACTTCTGTTTCTATTGTAATACATATTGATTATACTCAATTTGCAAATATCTCTCCATGTTAAGGATGTATTAGATTTGCGTCAGTACTTGTTTGATTATGGGAATTCCATGCTGAGAATATAGTCCTCAGTCCAAGTAATTAGCCAGTTGCTAGCGTCAAGCGTCACAGAGTGCAATGTTGATGATGATGATTCTTGATGGTATTTCCTAGTGAATTTAGACCAGAGCCGCATAAGTTTCCATGAGCCAAGCAGAGGCAGACCTACTATTAGGCAAAGGTTGGACTCAGGCCCCAAAATTGCAAAGGGCCCCGTAAAACGCCTCAAAATTTATGATTACGATTTGTTGTCATACTTTACACCAATTACCTATATATCTAAACATCGATGCGCTGAAATTCATGATGAGTATCCCCCCTCGTCCCCACTACATTGGACTATTCCATTATCCAACGGCTACAGACGAATCAAAAAAAGCGAAGCTATCGAAGTGGTTCTTAAAAAAGGAGGAAGCGAGAAGAAAGCAGAAAGTTTTAGCAAAACTTCCAAAGGTAATAACCATTTTCAAGACGGCTACTGACAACACTAACATTAACGTTACCAGAGAGCTGCAATAAGCCGGTGCTTGCGCAAGCAATAACACAGTTGAAGAGGAGCTACCCACCCGCAGTGTCAGCCCAAGTTACTCCAGCGATGCGGAGATTCATACAAGAAACCTCACAGGATCCATGATAACTATGGTAATGACGTAAACGGTGATAAACATAATACTCAGCAAATAGACCCCGTGAGTAGAGGAAGAGGAGCTACTCACCGGCAATGGCAGCCCATGTTGCTCCAGCGTTGCGGGGGCTACATACAAGAAATCTTACAAGATCCTTCGACTCGAGATGGTAAATGAACTGCCGAGTTCAATGTCCATGATTTAACTATGGTATTGACGACGATGGTGATACACATAATACTCAGCAAATAGACCTCGTGAGTAGCCGTCATCCTAATTAATGTGTCATAATTGAAGATGATCCAGCACTCTGTCCAAAACAGCTGTCAGACGGAGAGCGCCCCTCAATAGTGCAAATGGGACCACAACAAGTCAAGGGCAGAGTTTTCCAAGAAATCAAGAATGGCGCAGATTTACAAGCAGCAACTAGTACATGAAAATGAGGAATGGAGAAAAGATAAGCAGCTCTTGGCTTGTGTACAGTGAAAAAAGGACTGTGTTATGTTCTTTACTTGCCGCCTATTTGGAAACAGAAAAGATCACTCAGCTAAGTGGAAATGGGTTCAGTAGCTGGAAAAATCTTTTAGCTCTCTTGAAACAACATGAGAAGTCTGCTGAGCACACATATGGATTCCTGGTGCAGTCTTTCACAGAAACTACAAACAAACACAGCTATAGATCAGGTGAACCAAGATTATCTAAATTGCTTCGTAAATAAACCGCTGAAAAGAAATTTTAGGAAGATTAATTGCAATTGTCAACCATCTGGCAGCGCGTATTCTTGCATTTCGTGGTCACTCAGGTTGTTTGAGTCTGGCAATGGAAATTTACTTGGGCAGATAGAACTAATGGATCATTTTGACCCAATCATGCGAGATTATTTGATGAGATTTCAGGCAAAAGAGCTCAGTGACATTTAAGAAAGTTTTTTTCAAAATGAACTAATTTCCCTGGCCACAAAGTGTATAATTTATACCATTGTAGAGAGAGAGAGAGAGAGTAAAGAAAGTCATATATTATGTAGTAATCATTGACTGCACTCATGAATTCAGTCACAATGAGCAGCTATCGGTGTTGTTGCGAATTGTAAACTGTGAGACGTCAAAAGGTGCCTCAATCCATGAGCACTTTGTTGGTTTCTTCAGGCACTTGACATAACAGTAAAAGTCTTATGTGAGTATAGAAAAAACACTAAGTTTGTATCTTTCCAACTGTCGAGATTAGTCTTATGATAACGGGAGCAACATGCAGGGGATAAACAAGGAGTCCAGAAACAAAATTGCAATGCGTTATGTGTTCCTTGTGGAAGTCACACACTAAACCTTGCTGGTGATGCACCAAATCATCTGTGACCTCTAACAGCTTCTTTGGCCTGTTACAGCGACTTTACACTCAAATCACCGCTGGACCATTCTCAAAGAATATGTCAAGAACCCTGAACTGAGGGTACTATCAGTAGTCTAGGAAAATGAGAGTTTTGGCACACCACCACCCCTCCCACACCTCCTCCACCACCCCCGCCAAAACTCTCATTTTCCTATACTACTACTATGTAGACAGGTACTTTGTAACCAGACAAAACAACAGGTGTTGGAATGCGATAAGCTCTGTCAACAGAAGTGACGAATTTGTTAGAACAGCATATGTGTGGAATATGATTATTCTAAAGACGGCAAATGGGTTTTACCACAAATTTTTTATCAGACAACAGGATGAAAATTAAACTGTACACTAGAATGTTTCAGTTAACAAGGCGGAAATTAAACTAGCATTAGAATGAAAATGATATTATTTTAGTTATATTATATCTTAAGTTTAGATAAAATTTTATGTTACTCATATTTTTGTGATATTTTTTTTTCATACTTGCTAACCCTCATTGGTAGAATATCTGTTAACATATTGTCAATAATACGAAATTCACGTAATAAATCATCCATATTATATTTAACTCCTCGTAGGTAAGACCGGATCTGATCAAGTAGTTTCTTGTAAGTTTTAATTGATGTTAAACAACCGTGCTTCTTTATCAAAAGTCTTGGTTCTACTTTTTTACACGCCGCTGTAAGTGAAACACCAATAGCGGATATGATTAACAAGAAAGGATTTCATGATACCCCACTTGAAATTATACCAGAACTGGTCACTAACAAGGGTAGATAAGATATTACTCGAAGGATCTTGTTGTAGTATTTGTAAGATATTTTCACGCAACAAAGTTTTTTATGATAATATTTATAGTATTGTTTAATGCGTCTACATCTTGTTTTGGAATATCTTTTAAAATATGATTGAAATCAACTATACTTCTTTTCATTATAATATTAGTTCACATAGTCCTATGTTTGGTTAATCCATAATAAGAGCTGGTTGTTCAGCTATAAATTCCAAACACCAGAGAAAAATTGCTAATTTTAAAGTTTTATCAACTGGTTCAAGTACAAATTCTTCTTCAGAATTTTTGTTTATTATTACAGATAATACTCCAGATGAGTCATCATTTGGATGACGAAATAGATATTTGGTAGATATTCTAAACTTTGCACTGCTAAGCACTGACAATCTATACACACCGGTAACATCTGCAATATATTTGATAGAATTATTTTTTGGTGTCCACCCAGTATAACCAGTATCAACAGTATACACAATATTTTTAATCTGTTTGTGAGGAATTTTAACCATACTCGTTTTCTTAACAATATTAGGAATTCCACTAATAATATCATTGAGTTTTGTGTTAATATCATTGAGTTTTGTGTTAATATTAGCGAGTGTAATGTTAACAATTGATGGATTTCCAAAAAAATCATCTTTAAGCGTGTTTATGTTTCTACGAAAATTTAAAAACGTTTTTAAGTGACCGGTAAATTCATTTTTGAGCGCTGTTATTTCATTACTGATTGGAACGTCCTGATCATCGACATATTTCTTAGTTACAGCGTCTCCATCTGTAGTTGGATATCCAAGATCTGTAATCTTGTTCTGGTTCATAACAATATTCCCATTAAATAAATCACCAGCTTTTTTAACAAAATCATTTACTGACCTACCAGAATCTTGTATCTTACCTTGACTGTTAAAAGTCATGATATTATCAGCAACCGCATTAGGAATTCGTACATGTACATCTGGCAGTTTTACATCACTCGTTTTTAATCGTCCTTCTTTGTCCTGGAAAATGACGACTTCATCTGGTTCTACACTGGTAAGATTTAGTAAATTATTGATTTCATTTTTGAGCTGATCAAGAGTTGCATATTTGGATAAGTCACCTTGGTAACCTTTTGTGGATAAATCTCCTGATAGTGTTCCAAATTTTGTATAGTAACTCATTATTTACTGTCTTAGATAAAATTATCAACACTAGTTTAATATTATACAAAATGGCAAAATCGTCGATATTAAACTTTGATACAGAGAAGCTGGTGAAACACAAACATAACAAAGAACTTCCTGATTGTCATAATCTTATTGTTGGGCGAACTGGATCAGGAAAAACAAATTTGCTTATGAACTTGCTTCTTGGTGATAATTTTAACTACGATAGAGTCTATATTTGCACAATCAATCCACAGCAAGATAAGTATGAGTTATTAAGCGATTATAATGACAAACTTCGTGATTAAACTAAGGCTGGTGAATATTTTTTTATAATTAGGCAGCCAGAAGATCTTATTCCAGTTAATCAACTTGATGCAGATAAACATAAGATAGTAGTTTTTGATGATATTCCGCTAAATAACATGGAGGTGAACAAAATAAGATCGTATTTCTCACTGTCACGTAACAAGCAATGTAATTCTGTTTATCTCGCTCAAGGATTTTATAATGTTGACAGATTTATTCGGCGAAATACGGGTTGTTTTATGTTATTTCCAGGACTGGACAATGTTGACGTTAGAAATATTGCAAGCGAACAATGCGGTGACGTGAGAAAAGATAAGTTTATTGAACTTTACCGTAATGCTACAAAAGATAAATACAACTTTTTCTGATTTGATAAACTTACAAATGATCCAACCAAAATGTTTCGCTGTTGTATTGACACTTACTTACAGTAAGGGTTTCAATTTTATAAAATTTATAATAATAATAATAATAATGGACAAACGAGCAAGATACAGACAACACATAGAAGATCTAAAAAAAACTTGCTCAATCTCAGACATCGCTTAAGCAAAAAGTACAACAAGCACGACGTGGGCAAGTAACCGCTACAGAAGCAACAGCTACAATTTTCAAGCCGCTTACTAAAGCACTATTAGGTAAACAACCTGAAACTAAACCACTGTCAGAAGAACTTAAACAACTGCAGGAAAAAGGCTTGGTTGGAATTGTTAAAGAACAACAGGAAGCAGCTGCTGAAAAACTTGTTACAAGATCTGATGAAGAAAAAAGAAAACTAATTCAGGCATTTACAGCAAATATAGCTGATCCTGCGGCTAGACAAGCTGAAACAGATCGATTGATAAACAATCCGCTGGAACTTGAGCGAAGATTAGCAGAGTTAACAACGCAAGGAATAACAAATATTATAAAAAATTTATCAGGAGATATAAAAGATATCAAAGAGGAGCAACAAAGAGTTGGTGATCTTACTGTAAAGTTTATGGAAGTTGGAGATTAAAGATTTTATTTTACAAAAAGAGCAAATGATGAGATAAAAGGTAGTGAATATGATGATTTTTTAAGCAAAGAAAATATAAGGGGTATTGATGATATAAGCAAGTGGACTGATGTAGAATATCAAACATTACGCGATAGATTAGATGTAATATTTAAAGACGGAGCTGCTGCTAAAGATGAATTAAATACAGTTACAGAGATTGATAATATGATTCCACTTTATGAAAGAATGAGAAACGGTGTTATTGCTCTCACGTTTAAAAAACAGCAGAAAATAGTAGATTAAAACCTTTTGGTAAAGGGTGGAGTTTTAAAAGGAAATTTTTTACTTTAAATAAAACTCGTGTAGAGAAAAGTAGAGAAGTAAGAACAGGAACTTATGTAAAGGTATTTACATCAACTACTGAAATGATAGGTAGATTAATGTTATTAATATCATCAAAGGAAGCTGGGAATGTTAGTGTTGAACTTGATAATGAAATCATTGACATACTTGATCATCTAAGATCGAGTGAATTATTAACATCTGAAGAATATGAAACTTTGCACCGCGACTTAATCGCGGCGACTTAATTTTGTAAAATGATATAATATTAAAGGAATGCAAACAACATTATTACTAAACTCTAGTAAGTCTGCGATAGATAGCGCAAATTTTTCAGTAAATTATTTTCCACCTATCCAACTAGATCCTACAAAACAATATGAAATTGGATTAATTTCTTGTACTTGCTGGAATGCTATACCTAACGTGAAAAATGATGTTAACTATGAAATGTATTTTACTATGATTACAACATCTCCAATATCTACAACAAAAAAAAAATAAAAAATTCCGCACGGAGCTTATAATATTACTGATCTAAACAAGGCAATCAAAGAGCTCATCACAAAAGCTGACAATGTGGCTGATAATTTTGAATTGGCAGCAAATTATAACACATTGCGAACTAGGATAACTTTGAAAAATATAGTAATCAGTCTTGAACCAAGAGAAAGAATTATTGCACAACTGTTAGGATTTACTGAAAATAAATAAAATGCCAGTAAATATAACAGAAGTAAATACAATATTAGTAAATTGCGCTATTGCTTCTGTCTCTTATACATCAAAAGGCAGCAAATGTCAAACGATTTACAGTTTCTCACCTGAAGTTCCGCCAGGTTCTCTCATGCAAATAACTCCACGAGATATTATCTATTATCCTTTAAATGTTGAAAATCAAATATCAAGTATAATAATGCAGTTGACAGATCAATCAGGAAAACAGTTGGAATTGAGTAATGAAGTTGTAACTTATTATTTACATCTACGTGAGCAAAAGTAAAAATTATGCACATCAAATATAATGAAACAAAGAAAAAAAATTATCGAAGAAAAATAGTAGGAGGATTTTTTGGAAATATTTTTACTAATGTTATTCAAAATATTCCGGGTATAGCACGTAAAGTTGCACCAATTGCTGTTGACGCTGGTAAAGCTTTTGCAACTGGGGCTGCATCTGCCGCTGGGACTGCGGTGGGACAAAAAATAGCTAATAAAATAAAAAGTGATCCACCGACTGCATCTGAAATAAAACAAGCTATCTCAGAAATCGCTCCAACAAAAGAAACTCAAAAAGATATGATAACAACAACAAAAAAATTATTATCACCAAAGGGTAAGCAGATCATACAAAAATTAATATCTAAAGTAACAGTGCCGCAATAAAATTATATATAATCTCAAAAAATAAAATGTCTGTTAAAAATTATCTCGAGTTAACAGAAACTTATGACATCGACAACGATGTGACAGAATTCGAGTTTGTTGAGTATCTTGATGAAAATTATAACGAACCAAATAAAGCTGGTATTAGAACCTTTAACACCAGAGACGAAGATGTATTTCTACTGCCACATAAGGCTATGTTAGAAGTTCGTGGTCAAATTATGACAGTAGCCAATCCACCTGCTGAAATTGCAGTTGGAGCAGAAGTAGCTCTTATAAATAACGGCTGGAGTTTATTTAAAAGTGCTAGATATCAACTGGCCAATCAAAATATAGAAGATATTTCAAGTCATCTACAAGTTGCAAGTACAATTTTAAATATCATTTCGTTTTCCGACGATTACTCAAGATCAACTGCAACTAACATGATGCGGTTTAAAGATACTGGACGAATTATAGCTGAATCAACCGAATTTCTAAAGAGAGGCGCTATAGTACATGGAGCTAATGCAGATGAAAATGCTGTAATTGTGAGAAATTTTCTCATTACTAATGCAGACGCGCTAGGTATTGCTGCACCAGGTGCAGCTGCTAATGCAGACGCTACAAGAGTTTCTCTTACAGCAGCTTTTAATAATCTAAATATAACGCCACCATCTGCAGATGCAAATGGTACTGCGATGTTAAATTTACTTCTTAACACACTTGACGTGAGAAATCCACGCTATAACGAAGGCTTTGCTAGGCGAAGAAAACTTGCATCAGGATCACGTCAAATTACAATGATGCTTCCACTAAGTATGACTTTCGGCTTTTGTCGCGATCATGATAAAGTATTTCGCGGAGTAAAACATACTCTTATTTTAGATCGAGCAGACCAAAACGATTGCTTGTTTAGATCTGGAGTGGTTGATAGACAGTTTATCATAAACAAACTTGCTTTGTGGATGCCACGTATAACACCGTCGATCACTAAAATGTCAGAACTAAATAGCATGCTTGATAAGCATACAAACAGAATTTACTTTAAGCAGCATAAAATATATCAGACAGCGGTTCCAAATACTACTAGATACACGTGGAGGGTTACAATGACATGAAGCGAACAACTGCCGAGAAATATCTTTATCGTATTTCAACAGCAAGCCCGACGAGGTAACCATCAACAAAATAATGCAATATTTGATCACTCTGTCAGACGAATAAACGTTAGAGTAAATTCAAAGCAGTATCCAGAACGAGCTATCGAGTGCAATTTTGCTGATGACGTTAATAAAAATATTTCTCGACCGTACATGTACCTGCTTGACGCAATACAAAAATATCAAGATGTTGAAGATGGAACTCAAATATCAGCAGAGGAATTTCGTACCCTTTATCCTATATTTCATTTTGATGTTA
This sequence comes from Potamilus streckersoni, assembly GCA_016746295.1. Classification (NCBI taxonomy): domain Eukaryota; kingdom Metazoa; phylum Mollusca; class Bivalvia; order Unionida; family Unionidae; genus Potamilus; species Potamilus streckersoni. Next base: position 726,409 of record JAEAOA010002323.1, read on the forward strand.
GTAAACGTAACGAGCGAATTGTAGACAGCACAGCGGATATTGAAATTGCCTGGACACTTGGGCGGTTCCAGTAGCGCCGTTGTACGTATACGCATTAGTGATTAGTGATAGATTTATCACAGTAGATTCTTTTGGAGGTAAAATGACAGTTCAAGTTTAATCTACAGTTGCTATATAAAATGGCAAAATATATTGTAAAAGAAGTATATTTAACCGATGGCCAAGTTAAAAAATTAGTAGCTGCTATTGCAAAGCGAGAACAGGTATCATTAAAAATCAATCCTAATATTTCTGATGGTGTTTTAACAAAATTAATGCTAACAAAAAAATCAAGTAAAAAAGTATGATCGTAAAATAACTTTTGTTTTAAATTTGAGTGCTGCACAAATGACATCGCTGGCAAAAGAAGGTGGTTTTCTTGGTCCGGCATTATCAGTATTAGCTAGCACAATAATACCTAAAATTTTACCAGTCTTAGGCACATTAGGACTAGCAGCAGCGTCTGGAGCAATGTCTGGCGCAACGAAGAAAGCAGTCGAAGGTAATGGTATCATTCGTGGAAGTGAAATAAAAAAATTGTAAATTTTATGTAAATGATATATTATAATGCCACAAAAGAAAAAGAAATCGCCAACAACAACAAAAAATAAAACAACAAAAACAAAATCTCCAACACCAAAATGCAAATGCATATGCAATCAACCAAAACAAGGAGGAATTATTCCGTTCGCTCCACTTTTGGCGGGACTAGCGGGAAGTCTGCTGCCAAATGTTTTAGGAATCGGACGTGGTCTAACATTACCAGCAACACGACCACCCCGTTGAGTAATTTTGATATCATTGATAAGTTAAAAGCGGTTCCTGGATTTCACGGAGTTTATTCTAAAGATGAACTCGCAGCAATAAAATCGCCGTCAGCTGTAAGTTCGTTTGTTATTAATATACAAGATTTTAATGACGGATCCGGCACACATTGGGTAGCAGTTTATAATAATAATTATTTTGACTCGTTTGGACTTCCTCCAAGCGATGTAATAAAAAAGTATATGAAGAAAAAATTTAAAAAGATATATTATTCATCAAATCAACTCCAACCTGTTGGAACGTCTGCTTGCGGATATTATTGTATTATGTTTATCCAACACATGAGCAGAAATCTTAATTTTTTAAAATTTATTTTACAGTTTGACAAGCATCCTTCTCACGCTAATGATGAGATCGCAATAAATTTTATCTAAACTTAAAAATATAATAATGTCAACATACTGTCTCAAGTGTAGAACTAAAACAGAAAATATTAATGAAACAACAGAAAAAAAAAACAACAGGATAATATTAAAAAGTTTTTGTGCAGTCTGCGGAAAAAGAAAAAATATGTTTTTAAAGAAAGTGCCCCCAGCGACAGTATCCTCAAAGATGTCGCTAGGATCTGGTTATCCTGATATTAATTTAGTCGACGACTAAAAATATAGAATTATATGCAACTGTGATTCTGACAGAGATTTGTGTCTTGAGCAAAATAAAATTGTCGTATATTGTCAATGTTGTAACAACAGAGAAATAATAGGATCAGGTATAGATATACATAAAATTATTGGAAAATTACCAAAACCAAAAGGCGGTTGGACATTGCCAGGTCATCGGTATACAGGACCTTACAATCCGCTAGATCAACAACTAGATGAAAACGACAATCCATTGCCAGGTCAAGAGCCTTATAATCAAGTGGATGCAATAGCGATGCGTCATGATATCTGTTATCGTGATCATGAAAACTCGAAAGCAGATTGTGATAAAGGGATGTTAGACGAATTACGTGATATGGAGCCAACAAATCTACGAGAACGTTTTGATAGAAGATTTGTTCAGGGAATGATAGGAGCAAAATATAAACTCGGACTCGGAAAAAAAAATTTACGATGATCTTGCAGTCGAGCTGCACAGACCTAAAAAAAAGTTCCCACGACGTAAAGTTGTCGCTAATGCTGTAGATGATATCTGGGCAATAGATTTGGTGGATGTATCCAATCTAGCTCAGTTTAATGTTGGCGCTGATGGTGCTCCAAAAAGGTATTTATTTAATGTTATAGATGTTTTTAGCAAATACGCTTTCAGTGTATAAGACAGGGACTTCAATGACTGATGCGCTAAAACAAAAAATAACGAGTACAGAAAGAAAACCGAATAAAATCTGTACTGATCACGGACCCGAGTTCTTTAACAAAAACTTTGAACAGTTTCTAGAACAAAATAATATAAAAAGGTGTGTTACAGGAAACGAAGGTAAAAGCGTTGTTGTTGAGAGATTTAATCGCACGCTAAACGAGAAATTACACAAACATATGACAGCTAAAAACACCAACAGGTACATCGATGACTTTCTCAAATCGTAAGCGAATATAATAACACGAAACATCGAACCATCAAAATGACACCTAAAAAAGCTATTAAAATTCCAATATTAGCAAATGAAAACATGTACCGCAGACATAAATTTAAGGTTGGTGATAAAGTTAGAATTTCTTTGACAAAAAGGTATTTGCAAAAGGATTTACTCCAAACTGGAGCGAAGAAGTATTTGTAGTTGATAAGGTACTTTTCACAATACCTGTAACGTACGTTTTAAAAGATCTGGCAGGGAAACCGATCGTAGGTAGGTTTTATGAACAAGAACTACAGAAAACTGAGCAGGATGTTTTTGTTATCGAGAAAGTAATTAAGGAAAAGGGAAATCAAAGTTTAGTCAAATGGCGTGGGTATAGCGATAAATTTAACAGTTGGATCCCAACTAAGCAGATTATGATATAATGTTATTATAAATTTTCTCATACTTTTGTTTGACAGATTTACATTTTACTGGTTTACATAACGATATTAGATACTGCTTACGATCGTCAGAGATCGTCATTAGATTAAAAATCTTGACAAATATGAAATCGAATTTGATATTTTTCTGTCGGCCTGGAATTCTGATGTTTAAGAAAGGTTTGATTAACTGCCAAAACAGTTGTTGTTCGACAACGGTAAAATTAAATTTCATTTTTTTTTTTGCAATGTGATACTTGACATTATACCGTTTAGTTATTGGTCTGCTGTAATTTGATCTGTCAGCAACAGTGACTATTTCACCATCATCATCAGATTTGCTGTTATATAAAATATCATCTTCATTATAACCAATAGATTTGTCTATGAAATCTTTGGAAAATGTGACCTCATCACTGACGACCTTATCGCTGGCGACTTTGTAGCTAGTATCTTGTCTGTAGAGTTCAGCGAGTCGTTTCATCAAGTCCATTATTATAATATATTTTTATCTAAATTATTGTTATAAGATGACTGATGAGATAAAATATCACCAAAAAGTTAATATATTACATTACAACGAACTAGCCGAAGCGGTAAGAAAATGTTTGTTGGGTTATAGTGTTGACGTTATTGTAATGCAAGGTGATTCTCATAAAATATTGCTAACAGAAGCAGAAAAAAATAAAATTAATGAAAGTGCAGTAACAACGTTAAAATTTGATTATGATGATATCATAGCATTTGCTCATTATTGCTTGACTAAAACCGAGCTATCAAATATCATATCTAAAACCAATCCTAGCATCGTATTCTCTTGAAAAAGCTGATTTCATTACTCCATCAGCTACAAATTTTACTGCTCTGGAATTTATCTTATAATGCTTTGCCGCAGCTGTAATCGATTTGAATTCGATCTCCTCATCCGTTTCAAGGTTTTTTAAAATAACAGGTTTTGCTGGACATCTAAAATTAATACCACCACCTCGTCCTTTTCTCACATTTTCCTGTTGCGTCACCAGTTCCAGATGTCTCAATCGATTATCAGTTTTTACGTTATTAATATGATTAATAACCAGATCATTGGGTATAGATCCGTTGAACACCTCGTAAACAAACCTATGACCAGTATAACAAACTTGATCTGTCGATGTTCCTCTAACAGTTACCCTGATATATCCCATATTGTTCATAGTACCGAGAACATTTTTAGTTTTTCTGTTTCTAATAATACCGCAATCGTTAGCCTCGTATAAATTAAAGACCGGATGCGGCTGAAACTCATCTTGTAAGGATAAGTTTTCAATGTTGTCATCAGTGACTTTATCGTTCGCGTGATATACACGCTGTCCCTCTGGAATATCATCGCAAAACAACGTGTAAATAAAATCTTTTCTAAACATTGCAATCCTCACGGCATTATCTCCTTTTACACTAATCGTATAACCAGGTGACGTTAATTTGCCAACAGATATTCTAGTTTTGATGTTAATAACTGAACCTAATGTATTTCCAGCGTATAAGTTGTATTTTGGGTGAACATGATAAATCTCTTGCTCACGTGCGCTTGTCAGATTTACTGTCATTATATTATAGGCGTTTTTGATCTTTAATTGATTTTTAGCGCATGCGCAGTGTGAGGTAAAGTTATACTTTGGGTGAATTTGATATGCTTCTTGCTCACATGTGTTTGTTAGATTTGCTGTCATTATATTATAGGAGATTTTTTTATCTTTAATTGATTTTTAGCGCATGCGCAGTGTGAGAAAATTATCAATTAGATATTACATTATAGTATAATAATGTTAAAATTGCGTGATATAGCTAAGAGAAGCCTTATGGGAGAACCTGATAAAATAGCGACTGCTTTTGCAGGTTTTGAAAATAGTTATCAGTTTGATAATCAAATTGTTTTAGTAAATTTTAATGCAGCAAATCTTTACCACCTACTACAGACAACTGTAAAACGTGAGCTCGAAAAACACAAAAGTATCAGATTATTTGTGCTATATCATGTTATATTTTCAAAGTTAGTTATAACGGAAGAATTAACTAACAAGGAAATTGCAGAACCTTATATGAACGCAAAATCAAGACGTGTTTTGCTTGGGACTGATCTGTTATCACTATCTGATGAAATACACCAAGAAATCTGGAAAAAAATAGAGGAATTCACTCAGTTTTTTTTAGGTTCGGGTTGGAAGTTTGAAATGATCAAAGAAATATTGTTTCACACGATGAAATATAACGCATTACGAGGTAGTTCATACATCGACCTGCCACCAAAAATAAAAAGTAAAAGATGTTGTATAAACATCAAAAACGTAGATAACAAGTGTTTCCAATGCGCTGTTCTTTCCGCACTATTTCCAGCAGAAAATCACGCTGATCGCGTTGAAAAATATATCAGTCACGTGTCTAGATTAAATTTTAAAGATATTAACTCTCCTGTGGCAGAAAATCAAATACCAAAATTTGAAAAGCAAAATAATGTTTCAATTAACGTTTTCGGACTAGATGAAAGAGAGGATGTATACCCGAGATATATTTCAGAAAAAGCTTCACAATCGACTATAAATTTACTGTTTTACACAAATCATTACGTTTGGATTAAAAACTTTAACGGACTAGTTGCTAAACAGGACAATAAAAATAGGAACAAAAAGTTCTTTTGTTACCGCTGCTTGCATGGTTGTGCTAACAATGAAACATTACAAAATCATTTACAGTACTGTAGTGATGTGCAAAGAATAACAATGCCATCTAACAAAGATAGTGTGTTACAGTTTGTCCATCATAATCACAAACTAAAAATTCCTTTCGTTATACACGCTGATTTTGAGTGTTTACTTCAACCTGTACTTGGCGTAGAAAATAATCCTAATCAGTCGAGTACAAGAAAAGTTCAAAATCATGTTCCGTGTGGAGTAGCGTATAAGGTAGTTTGTTGTACTGATTCTAGATTATCTAAACCAATTAAATTATATCGTGGTAAAAATCCAGCTTTCTACCTTCTCAGGCAGTTGATTAATGAAGTTGACAATATTACTTATCGTTTGAAAAAAGTAACGCCAATGTTAAAATTAACACCTCAACAAGAATCTGATCACGAGCAAGCAGAAATTTGTCATATTTGTGAAAAAGCTTTTGATACTGACAACAAAAAAGTACACGACCATTGTCATTTGACTGGACAGTATCGTGGAGCGGCTCATAATCAGTGTAATTTAAAATTTCATGCTCCAGATTTTAATCCGGTTATTCTTCACAATTTTCGAGGATATGATAGCCATATTATAGTAGAACCTTTTGGTGATCCTGATATAAAATCTCGTCTAAAACTTGATAACGTCATCAAATGCATCCCAAATAATTTTGAAAAGTACATGTCAGTTAGGCTAGGTAAATTGCGTTTTATTGACAGCCTGCAGTTTATGGCAGCCTCGTTAGATGAACTAGTAAAATGTTGTAGTAAATTTGATAACCTAAGAGACTGTTTTGGAGATAAATTTAATCTACTAGCTAAAAATGGAGTTTTTCCATACGAATACCTCGACGACTGGAGTAAATTTGATGAAACATCTTTACCTGGCAAAGATAAATTTTACCCACAACTTAACAATAAAAATATAACTGATGATGAGTACAGGTATGCACAAGATATCTGGAAAGAGTTTGATTGTGAGACTTTTGGTGATTATCATGATTTGTATTTGAAAACTGACGTGTTATTATTAGCAGATGTTTTTGAAAGTTTTCAAGAAGTGAGTTATAATAATTATGGACTAGATCCTTGCTGGTATTATTCTGCCCCTGTGTTGTCATGGGATGCTCTGCTAAAGTTTAGTAAGGTAAGGTTGGAATTACTGACTAACGTTGATATGTTCAATTTTATTGAAAAAGGTATCCGAGGCGGTATTAGCGTGATAACAAAAAAGTATGATAAAATAATGTTTGAAAATTTGACAATGACAAATAGCTACAATAGTAACATCAAATATCTAATGATGGACGGTAAACAATTGACAGTTGAATTTAATAATGAAACATCAGGTATATGTTTTAATGGAACACGTGACAAGTTAAAACTTTCGCTCATCAGATCTGATAACAGCGTGTATTTCAATTATCTCGAACAATTGTATCATAAGTTGCTAGCGGAATTTAAAAACTTTCACAGCCCCATTAGCCAACAAAACTATACTAAACTCACAATTGATCTCAATCGGTCAAAAGTATATTTTGTCAACAAAAAATATCCTCTGAGCAAGCCAGAAATGAAAGATTTGTTTGAGTCCCATCGCTGTGTGAGCGGTAAAGTAAAATTTAGTATCTATAGTCGTGATAGTGAAGTATTTTTAATATCAATAGTTGAAACATTAATCATTGGTAATGAGATATAAAAATAATATCATTTTCATTCTAATGCTAGTTTAATTTCCGCCTTGTTAACTGAAACGTTCTAATGCAGTTTAATTTTCATCCTGTTATCTGATAAAAAAAATTGTGGTAAAACCTATTTGCCGTCTTTAGAATAATCATATTCCACACATACGCTGTTCTAACAAATTCGTCACTTCTATTGACAGAGCTTATCGCATTCCAACACCTGTTGTTTTGTCTGGTTACAAAATACCTGTCTACGTAGTAGTAGTATAGGGAAATGAGGGGTTTGGCGGGGGTGGGGAGGGGGTGTGGGAGGGGTGGGTGGGGTGGGTGGGCCAAAACCCTCATTTTCCTATACTACTCTATCAACAAGCAGGTGGGAGTGTCGGATTGAAGCTGTTCGCTACCAGATGCCTGAAATTGTAAAGGCACTGACTGCTTTAAAGAAGTACACCACAGAAAAACAGGACGTAGATGGCGTCCCAACAGCTGGATGCATTTGCCAGGAGATGCAAGAATGGTCTTTTGTGGTAAGTACAAATGTGTGGTACAATGTGTTGTTCTAAATAAATAGAGCGAGATCCTACAGAGCCCCAGCGTTTCAACTGAGACAGTGAGTAAAGAGATTAGTGCAGTGACAGTATTCCTTCATGAATTTCGAGATTTTGGATTCAGCTTAAACCTATGCATGGGAGATAGCAAAGTGACTTGAGGTAGAAATAGGATGGCCAGAGGTGCGTCAGCGAAAAACAACTAGACAGTTTTAGTATGAAGAAAGAGATCAAATTCTGTCATGTATAGAAGAGTTCTTACAAAGAGAGTTTTTTTTCAGGTTCTGATAGATAGAGCCCTTGTCACATTAAAGGAGAGATTTTTCACACATGGAAACCTTCTACAAGCTGTATGGGTTTCTCTACTCCACTGATGTAAGGAAAGAGACTGAGAAGGGAAGAAAGATGGATGAATGCTGTCACAGACTGGAACAGACAATGGATTACATTGATGTAGATGAACTGAAGCTTGTAAAAAGGGTGCAGTTAGATCCTTCCACACACATCTCATCACCATCTGAGATGCTTGATTATATTTACAAGGAGAATATTCTTGACATCTATCCAAATTTATGTATATCCCTCAGACTTCTTGTCACTCTCCCAGTGACAGTAACTACATATTAGAGAAGTTGCACATCACTGAAACTAATTCAAACGTACCTCAGGTCAACTATGTCACAGAACAATCTGTCTGCACTTGCTGTTCTCTCCATTGAACATGAAGTCAGCAAGTCACTGGACATGGAATTGGTGATCACAAGATTGATGAGGCCAAGGCTCGCAAGGTCACCTTAGGAGCACAAAATAGAAAACAGAAGACCATCACTGTGCGAAAACTGTTGACAAGTTACAAGTCCACCTTTCTCAGATAAATAAGGACTAAAAGGGGAAGAACAATGGTTGTGGAGAGAAACCTGCCTGTGTTTGCCTTAGGCCTAAAAATGACTAAATTCGCCACTGGAGGCCAGTAGTCTCTATTAAAATCTAACTGTGTGATGTGTCGAATTTTGAAAACTCTTAGAAGCATTGGTTAAAGGAATTGTATCAAAGTCAACTTAATTAAAGTAGAAAGGGCTAGAGATAGTTAGATGATTATTTTCATTTCATCTCTAAATGTCAAAAGGGAATTCGTTCCAACAGACGTAACTTGACCGAGTCATATGCTATGGTAAAAGAGAATGACATAAGACCCTTTCCCAAAATCGACCGGGTAAAGGAGGAAGCTTGCCATAAGTGATTGTTCAAAGGAACGTTAATAACGGCATGACTATTTGTTTAATTGTCTTGTCAATCCAAAAATTCAACGGAACAGATTTAGGAAACAGTCTATTATATTGGTTAATATGGATTTATGGGCGTAACGCTGTAAGAAATCAAAGGTTTTACTTTAGGAAAATTCTTCAGTCTTCAATCTTTCTTGAAAGAAGAGGGGTCGACTCAGGGAGAAGCGTGAAAGATGTTATCTCGTTATTTGGCAGTAAAGCGTGAGAGTTGTCTCAGCGAGTAGACAAACTCTACCTTCGAATTCGTAAAGAGTACGTTTTTGTTATTGAGTAAGGGGCCAGATAGTTATTTCAGTTAGGAGACGGACTATACGTGAGGTTCGTGGAAACGAATAAAGAAAACGGCAGAAGGAAACAGCTTTCATGGATTCATATGAGAAATTCCTGAACCAATCACAGGACCAGAGCAAATTCTAAGCCAAAATCTAAGTCTAGAGACGATTGCTAAATCAGCGTTCGATTGATAAGAGTCCAAGACCAAATAGCTAGACAAAAATCGGCAGAGCAGGGATGAACGGAAGTCTTGATGTCCGCATAAAATATGTGATGAAGTCTCTCATCGTTGCACTCAAAGGTCACATCTTGTTGGCAGTGAAGATAGAATATTAAAGTTGAAAGTAATTGTAGCCTTTAAATAAATTTATATTGTCTTTTTATTTGAGTACATGTTAGTATAATTTTCCTTCTTTGCAACCAAGTAATTGATTTCTTTTCGTTTTAAAATCTGTTAATAAACTAATTAAATTTTATATTTGTTCATTGAAAGAGGGCTCGTTGTGTTTATTTCTTCAATATACTTGTTCAGTGATCTAATTTCTTCTTTCTATCTATCCACACTGAGTAAATTACTCCGCGGAGGTCATTTCCTAGCAACGAACCGTAGTGAAACAGGTTGTTGTGTTTTGAACGCCGCCAATTTGTCACAAACTGTGTAGATTGATTGTGTGACTCCATGTGCAGTATTTGTGATAAGGACATTGTACAACGGAGTAAGTGAGAATGGACTGTTCCACTTGCTTATGTACATTATACTGGCGTGGCCACATATGTGTATATGCTAGCTGTTATGCCTGCACTGCAGGCTGATAATTTTCATGGGAAAAGGAATTAGAGCCTCATGCTCCAGGCGTTAATGTCCTCAAAGATGGCTACAAAGTTTACCGACATGTCGTGGGTCAGCTAAGTCTCAACGACCGAAACTAACTTAATTGACTTGAGTACTGAAGGGTAAAGTGCTAATCTTTGAACCTCATCAGCACACTCCTCAGGTAAAGAGGAGAACGTTGACATCCAAGAATTACCTGACAATTTTGTTCTTCCTATTCTGGGTCTCTATTCCGCATTTGCAGTGTGTAGTACCATACACCCACATTCCACTCCACCACAGCATCAGCTAGAGGTGTTCCATGAGTGGGAATAGATCCATCACGCACTCGAGTTGTTCCAGGGTCAATAATAGCAGCGTTAAACAGGGTGTCAACCATAGCAGTATGTGACGCCAATCGCGATTGGTTAGCGACTATGACGTCACACAATTGGGACGCATGGTTACTAGACGGGTGGAAATCGTTCCACATCTCCGTCTAGGTACGGATGTCCGGATGAGGCAAACGAAAAAAATTTCCGACAAGTTTTGAGAAGCGAAGCACTGGATGTCGAGTACGCCCTCAAGACATCACTCCGTACTTATATCAGATTCAGTCCAGTTGTACTAATGGACGAAAATAATGCGGTGTAAGCAACCTGTGCAATGAACCAAATGAAGCAAGTTACAAAATTTCAAAATAATTTAGATACTAGTTTGGAATTTTGTGTACAAAGTGTACATAAACATTACTATATAATATCAATCAGCTAAGTCAAAATGACTAATTCCATTTTGTTTCACTGTTAGGTTTAGACAAGAATAAATTTTGATGGTGGTACCAAAAGATCATGTCAGTGTTTCACAATAGAGATATAATCAAAAAGAATTTCCCGCCATGATGTAAACTAAAAACATTCACCCAAGCTATTTGAAGGCTGCTCGCTCTTTTTATACTCAGTCCTCGGAATAGAGGCTTTTCCTGAATTGGTCTACACCGGTGTTAGGCAGGCGGATTCCTTCTTCTTTGTGTTGGACTAGGCACCATTTCGCCCTAGTCATGAGCATTGTAAGGCTCCAGGTTGTCTGGTTCAGTTTTCCCCGCCAGGTGCATTGTCTCATCTGGGTAGGTGTGTCACATTTCCAAGGGGATTGGTAGCTGGGATGGGATGCCGCATACACTACAGCCACGCTTCTTTCCCTGCTATTGTGTTTGATAGTCGTGCCTCATGTGCAGCACTCATATCCACTCAATGATCCACCTCTCTTTGGAGCGCACGTTTTGTGCCGGATCCCTCATCTTCCCGTTGTGAGCTCCTAATTGTTGGCAATTCTTCAGTCTGGCGCTCCGGTGTTGATCCCTCGACTTCCACTGAGTGAATGTAATGAATGAATGGACTATTCCAATAGTTGGAGACGCCTTTTATTGTTGCGATAATATGGTGTAGAGCTACATGCGAAATGAGGCTTAAAATTATCATTTGACTGACCTAGGATACAGTAGGAAAAATACTTTCCTGTATTTGATTTGTATATTTTCGTGGCGTGAAACACTGACCCTACGTTACGAAAATACAATAAAGTGAAACCATCCAGTTTTGAGGTTGGAAGGCACTTGTGAAGATGTGATGTATCTGAGAAGTGTTGAAATATGTGGTTATGCGGTGATTAAAGGTAAATTGTTTATAGTCTAGGCGCGTTGGAAGTTCCAGTTTAGAACAGTAGTTGTAGGGAAATCCTTGGAAATCAGGGTGAAATAGGTGACTTCTAGCTAGGGTTGAATTCGCTTGGTAAAGAGACCCCTTTGGTTTATTACACTATTAATGCTTATATTAGTGCACAACATCTACTACCATTCATATTGCTTCTGGTAGCATCGTTAACTCAACAGATAACTCAACAAGATTACACCTAAAATAAGTACTACAAAAAGGATAACCACTAAAAAAGTGTAATAATTTGGAAGATTTAGATTTTTCTACGAAGACGCCGCTGATGACAAAGGCTCCTGCATTATATATATATATATATATATATATATATATATATATATATATATATATATATATATATATATATATATATATATATATATATATATATATATATATATATATATATATATATATATATATATAATTTAGAAAGCCAAGACAGGCACACACCTTTCTTATATCTCAAGTGAAGGTGTTTTTCAAAAAGAAAATAAAAGTGTATGAAAAAAGAAAATTTCTTTCATCAGCCATCTGTCATCGGAGCCAAGTGTAGAGAATTAGTTTGACAAATAAATATTTAATTATTTTCTATTTGTCCTTCAAAATGCAAAACATATCGCAAACACTTTATATTACTCAATAATGATCGGTTAATTGATTTTGGTATCATTTAAACTGCTATGTTATCCCATTACAAAGTTTTTCTTAGTTCATATACATATCGGAATGAAGGTAGTAACTTTTCTCTGAACACAAGAACACACAAAACAACAACCACAGCCAATGCTAATTATATTTAAATACAGAGAACAGACAACACCTAAGATTAAATAGCAATAGAATTTGACATGTACAATTATAGCCAATATCTTTAGATGAAAAGTAAACCCTCTTTTGTAGATGCAAATTAAATCTAACGTTATCAACACGTTGTTTTACACTCCTCGCTTAAATTAACTCCAACATACAACGCAGATTTTGCAGTTTAGTCTTATCGTACTAGAATAAGGTGTTTATATACGATATGCGTTACGTATTACGGATAATCAAGGCCGAATAGTTTCAAATCAAGAAAAGATACAAAATTTGTACGGATTGTTGAAAGTTTTAAACGTTACTATATAATTGTGTATTGATTTTGTTACAGCAGAAACGTTAACTTCTTGCCCACTTTATAACCTAGTCGATTGGATTAAAACACGTATGCAAGCAACGGTACAGGAAGAGTATACTTTCCTTGTAATAATTCCCTTTATGTTAATCTATTACTTTTTATTTTTCTTATGAATTTAAACATTTATTCAATCTGTGTTAAGATCAAAGCTGATCTGTGCAAATTTCTGAAATATATAAGTAGCCTTCAAATTTATGTCAATATCAGAGATAAATACTGACAAATGAGCCAACTGAAATGCACGAGATTGCAACTGCTGATAAGAAGAAGAGAAATGTAGCAACTATTAAAAGCCGTCACTTAACGTGCTTAAACTTGGATTTTCGGATGCTTAAAGCAGACATAATGGACAATCACATTGCACTTAATTCCGATCCTATGAAGAAACGAAAAAGAAATGAAAATGGTGACCCACAGAGGCACCGGATTGATTGTGCATAATAAACATGATAACGATATGAGGATTCAGTTTAGAGATTTACCTTGACGCATTTGTGAAATTCGTTCCATCAATTTAAGGATGACGGAAATTGAAAAGAATGAGGAGTGTTAGAGCTGATCTAATTTCATTCAATGCTTATGAGACAAAGTGTTATCGGTTTTGTCCAAATATGTAATCTATTATATAATTCCTGTAAACCTACCGAAGTGTTATACTTTCTTAATGTATTCATACCATAAGTCTATAAGATAAAGTTTTATCCATTTACCACAAATATGTAGTTTTAAAGTAAATCTATAAATCCAAATGTTATCCATTTATTCCAATACTGTTGTCTTACAGTAAGTATATAAAACAGTGTTATCCATTTCACCAAAACATTTAATTTTATAGTAAGTATTTACAACAAAGTGTTAGCAATTTATCCCAAATAAATATTCATATATTAAGTCTATAAGACAATGTTTTAGTAATTTACGACATATAATTAGTTTTCAAATAAGTCTATCAAAAAGTGCTATCCAATTACTACAAATATGTATTCTTACCGTAAATCTATAAGACAATGTATTATCCTTTTACAACAAATATGTAGTCTTACGCTAAGTCTGTAAGACAGAGTGTAATTCATTGCCACAAATATGTGTTCTTACTCGAAGTCTATAAGACAGAGTGTAATCCATTTAAAACAGATATATCCTCTTTTATAAAATCACTGTAAACAACGAGTTAAAAATATCGATTAGGCACAATTTTTGTTTGCAAGAGAAGAGCTACCATTAACATGTGTTTTGATCAAGTGCTAGATTTAGATAAATGGTAAATATGAAGAAATCTGAATATATTTGAATAAAACAACTCCATGCAGTTAGAGCATGGCACATGATTTCCCATCCAAGCTAAAATAAATCAAATGTATGAATATTGCAGGAGACAATGAAAACAATTCTTTCTTTGAATATTGTTTTAGATAAAGAAATTTTAAAACATTAAACACATGAAATGGTTCGCTATAAAGTACCCATGTATCAGTGGCTATTCTAAGTGTTATAAAAATGTCATTAGAACAATAATAAAGAATAACACAAACAGTTACATTTCTTTTATACAAGATCTGTCTTATCATTGCTTCACAACAATGTGGGAACTATTATCATTTCATTAACGGAGAAGTCGAGCGTTTCATTACTGACATCCGAGAAGTCAAAACTACTGAGGATGTATTGTATCAATCTTAGATTTATGGTAGTTTCTGAAACAGACAGTGAGTTGCTGATATTCATAACTGTAAATCCTGTCCTGAGAAGCCCTTCAATATTAATGTTTGGCATGCCAAATTCACCGTGGCCTAGATGATTGCTGATCAAATCTGGTTAACAACTTCCGTATTTGAGGCATTCTATCCGAAGCCTCCTAACGTTTGTCATATTGACTAGGCATCGACAGTCATACAATAATTGCTTCATATAAGGACGAAAGCACATCCTATAAAGAAGTTTGTACATCATAAGTACAAACGCACATCATAAAAAGAGGTTTCCACATCAAATAATAGATGTTATCATAATTAAGACTGATCTGGCGTTCCATGTTAAGGTTTCTAGTTAACGAGTCTGAGATTAGTTAGGTATGTGTGTGTGTGTGTGTGTGTGTGTGAGAGAGAATGTGTGTGTGTGTGTGTGTGTGTGTGTGTGTGTGTGTGTGTGATTTGGATTTGTAACGTAACTTTAGAACCTTTTCAGTCATATTGCTACGATGTTGCAGTGTGGCAGTTTGTTGTGATGTCTAGCACTGGGGCATCATGCAGCAAGACACATAGCATAATATCCCACTGAGTCACATTATATTGACACTAGGCCTAACAGTAATAACACTAACTTCTTAATGCTGAGCGCCATTTTTATAACTCTTTGGTATGACTTGACCTTTTGCATCCGGGGCAGAAACCCTAACCACTTAAGCACCCGGAGCGGTATCAATATGTGTGTCAATTGTATAAGTGATATTGATAAATTTAAGCACACGTGATAATCTTCATAGTTATATTAATTATCATTATGTACAAATTATTATCATTACATACTATATAGATTTAACGTTAATTGACATAGATAATGATATGAAAAGTACTAACATTTTGTAAGTCGCATTACTGCAATTTTCTTGTTTGTTTGTCTCGATGTCTTCATGCCCTGTCTACATAAATCTATGTCTGTTTGTCTGTCTTGGCATAGCAAACTCAGTTGTTAAATAGTCCCAATATCAAATAAAATGTGTTGTAACTAACATCAATAGTGTCAATCCACCCATTACTCTATCTTAATTTACAAAGTCAGGAAACAAATAACAAAATATAAAAATATGATATGGACACGAGAATGACAGCCACATTGTACACAATTACATACAAAAGTCACAAAATTATACATACATTAACAAGAATAAATTTTGTTTTACTTGATTAGCATTAATCCTCGAATCATATTAGTGTCACGTGATATATTGGTTCCGTCCATTTGGCGACTGCGTGACTCTTCCGTCGTAAGGAAAAAGGCGTTATGGCCATTTCTTACTCGGAAAGTCGTTTTAATGTATACATTCCAATGAATCAAATAACGCAATCGATTTAGAAGGCATTAAACATCTGCGAAATTCTGGCACGTGTTATATCATCCTAATTTTGATGGCGTTATCTACAGATAAATCAGTCTTTCATATGTTCTTGAACTCGGTACATGATGTACTATATATATATATATATATATATATATATATATATATATATATATATATATATATATATATATATATATATATATATATGTGTGTGTGTGTGTGTGTGTGTGTGTTTGTGTCTGTGTGTGTGTGTCTCTGTGTGTGTGTGTTTGATAACTATGATAAATATTGCATACGAAGTATAAACAGTTTAAGGACAATTATTACGTTTATTTAGTTTATATTGCATACCTCATTTTTGTCCCTGTTTTAGGGTTTTTAATGGGCTTTTGTATACCTGAAATTTGTCATGATTGTCACCGATAGTTGTAAATAGAGTTTTTGTATACCCGAGTTTAGTTATCATTGTCATTGATGGTTGTGAATGGGATTTTTGCATACCTTTTGTTGTCTTTCCTTAGGAAAATTAATATATGGGGGTTAGGGGTTGGCAAAACATTGTCTAATTTCATGTCAGTTTTTGTGAATCAATATTCAGAGAATTCCGTGATGTTCAGATATAACAACATAAATTATTGATTTAAATTATTCACTACAATTGCAAATTTGTCATTGACGTTGTTGACCAAATTACTACGTTGAGGAGAACTCGCTCAAAAGACATTTTGGATTATATTATTTTGAGATATCACAACATTATAGACCATTGATACGTCAGGAGATGCAGTACTGTTTGAATTAATTTCGAACATACTATACTTCTGGACTTAAGACAGTACAGTTAGGATTATTTAGACGTTTAATTCACAATACGGTAAGTTCCTCTTAAATTTTCGCTTTGTATCTAAACCAAGTCCATTATTTTGTTAATTTTAATAACTTGTTGGTTTCGCCTTTTTTTCTGCTACTTAGTTAAAGATCACAGGATATCAACATTTATAGTTTTCAATATTCCCATTAAAGTGACATATTAAAAGGTTCCCAGCTGGTAATTAATTGGTAAACTTGCCACATGATAGTTAGAAATACGTATGCATCAAGGACTTGATCGAAAGGTCTAGAAAGCTATTTCAATAATCCGTGTTAAAATGTTGCGTTTTATCACTTTCCAATGATATTGAACGGGCATGTCTAATTACGGTTTACAGTTTCTCCAGCCAAATGGAAACTTAACTTGTAGCATGCTAAGATAATTAAAATCCGTGGAAATTTGGGATGTCTTTGATTTCCACGCATGAAACGTTTACAAGGATCTCATTTGTTAAGGGTGACAGGTATTTTACACGCTAGACTAACTTGAGTATTGGTCCATCTTTTCAAGATTGCTGACTTGATTTGATTATAGCTGCTTCTTGCGACAATGATCCAAGACAGCAGTCACATAAAAACGACATACCTACCAAAAATGTTGAAGCTGGTCAACTCTGATATATTCCAGCAGGTAATTCTGAATTATGACCTGAAGGAGACAAATATCAGTGTTTGATTTCCATATTGCTATAAAAAGATAGATCGATGCAGATTAAGCAAGAATTATACTATGCATGCAATAGATTGTGATCTATAATAGGTAATTTAAAATGGAATCACGCATTGGTGACGACCAAAAAGGGTACAGAGTTACTGCCCTTAGATGTGAATATGAAGTATACATGTACCTTTATATGCATGATGTAGATCAACATTATGTAACAAATATGAATTGAAAAAATCGCACGAATTCTCCAATTACATATAGTAGCATTAAAGAATGTATCATGCCTAACAAAGTTAGAAGCATAAGAAAAGTTTGAAAGAAAGACAGTGTCATTGTTTTTTATTCATTAAATCAGAACAGAAAAGTAGTGTAAATAATCTTTTTTTCTCGCTTTTTTTTCATGAAAGGACACATCCATTGTACAGGTGATGATCTACTTATTTGTCACAAATTGTTTATAACAACCATGGATTTTATTCACATCACATATTGTCATTCTTCATACAATATATGCTTTTCTGTCAGTTATAAAACACACGTATATAAAAAAAAATGCAAAATTAATTGACAATCTAAAATACCTGTTTCCAAGCATCCCACCCCCATAAAATACATAATATATACATAATTTAAATAAATGATGAATTTGACCGTTTGGTGTCGCAATGTGACATTCAAGTCAATTCAATTATTATTTAACGTGATGCCGCTGAAACAGTAAAGACAAATATGGCATAATGTTAGTTATTTATTTAAGAAAGCTCATTCAAATGGTGCCTAACGATAATACCTGACAAACCAAACTTGTATTTTTGTATTTAAAAGGAATATCTAACGTCAACAATAAAAAGTGAAACTTATGAACTTTTTTCTAAATCATCTAAGATTAATATAATTAAGAATTAAATTTATACAAATAGATCTACGTGACAATGCTGACCGATAATATCTACCCAATTGTCTAAGTTCCTTTATATTATGTGGTGTAACAGTATGAAACCGGGTGTCAGTGGATCTAGCGAAAACAAATAACAAATAGAAGTGATCTAGATGCCTATTTATACAGTAAATTGATCATATTATATTCTCCATCACGCTGTCTCACAATCTTAATTCCATCTCTTATAAACTAAAGTAAAAATTGAAAAGCCTATCTTACACAATCATACAAAGACGAAATGGTATCGCTCCTCAACAAATACAAGCGAGATATTGTATATTGAGAAAAATATCATAACTGGTTTCGTGTTTTCATGGTTTCTCTCAATATTTATAACCTTGTATGGAGTTATCACATATGTGATCGATTTATCGATTTATCGATTAATGCTTTACAAGCTCTTTGTACCGATTTTACTTATTTACAAACAAAAGCACCGCACGAATGATTTTCACCGATCTTTTATGAGAACTATATAGAGGCTATGAAGCAACATCTCAGAGATGGCGTGATCCTGTCCAATATCCTGAAATGGTTTCCACGTCAACAAAGCTAAGTCTGACTTAAATAATTTGAATGATAGGTAGTCTGTCTTCCTATTTGTTTTTCTATTTATTGACTCTATTCATTCATGTATTTAGCGTTTAACGTCCTTTTACAGCACAGGCTATATATAGTGGTCATGATGCCTGGCGGAGAAAGAACCTAAGAAAACCACCACCGACCCACGGGAAGCTACTGGCAAGCTTTCTCACATACACGTATTGGCCGAGCCCGAGATTGTTTGATAAAGACGAGTGCTTTATACAATATGGTCATCCGGGATGAGTGTGTGTGTGTGGACGTGTGTGTGAACGTGTGTGTGTGTGTGTGTGTGTGTGTGTGTGTGTGTGTGTGTGTGTGTGTGTGTGTGTGTGTGATAAATTCTTTCTGCATTGACAAGATATTAAGTTTCTTACAGCTAGTGTTCTATTATATTTAGTCATCACGAAGTGATAATCTGTGGAAAAGATTATTATAATGAATATGGGGAATGAAATGGTTGAATAGATATTATATTTGATTGAAATTCTTTATTCTAACATGTATTATTTTTATACTGTTTACCTATGAATGAAACAAACATATATCTTATTTTAGCAGGTATTGTACAATTACATGCGCTGATTGAATTTGCTTGAATCATTATATTTATATCCGTCCTGTCTGGAATCAGTTCAACGGTATTTAAAACAAACTTGGCACGCTAGCAGTTCAGCCTTGATCAACTGTATTTTTCAAAGCAAACTCGGGAGACATATAACTATTATCGCACATTGAAAGCTGATATTTAATCTACTGCATATGCATCTGATAATTGAAGTCGAGTTTAAAATAGAGGATCTCAAATGGGTAATGATTTAATACTGAATTTATGAAACGAATTGAATAATGTTAAGCTTTTGCTAGCCTTGGCAAGTAAAAGCTGGACATTATTCAACGAGTTTCATAAATTCACTATTAAATCATTACCCATTTGAGGTTCTATTTATCACAAAGTTTTTTCAGTGGAAATAATTTAGATAGAGAGAAGGATGAATAATTTCGTTCATTATGGCAGACGATGCACCATTCATGTGTTGTGATAAAAAAAACAAAACAATCCCAAACAAATTGAAATTATTATTATTATGTTCTCAAGATGCTTTATGTATACATGGTTCTAAGATGCTTTGTGTAGACATGGTTCTAAGATGTTTTATGTAGACATGGTTCGAAGATGCTTTAATAGACATGGTTCGAAGATGCTTAGGAAAAAAAACAGGTTTCTGAAGAAAAAAATATCCATTAAAACAATGACCTAACGTCGCATATAGTCCATTAACGTTTAAAAGTCGATTTTTTTTCTTACAAATTATCAAAGAACTGGCGTTCTTCCTAATAAACAGAACATTTTACAGACAGCCATTTTTCAGCACAGAACGCCCAACTTCGCAATGTTTGATGTCATAAACGTTCGAATGCAGTAGACGATACATGTTTAATTACTTGAAAGTGTCATGTTTCAAAGTAAGCATTACATTATTGCGATATTCATGTGAAAGAAAGTTTCCTGGATGCAGTAATTCCCATATTTACTCAATATATTTCCGACCGGATATTTGCAGCACTTTATTTCGTACGGTAGACTATAGGATACGTAATCAAATTTAATTTGAAGTCGGAATTGCATCAGATATTTTGCCTCTTAAATATGACGTGGTTTGATAAACTTCTTTGAGTCTGGAGACCGGTTGATGGCAACATTCGACTATAAACAGAGGTGGATTTATTTACTTCTGTATGGTATCATTTAAACCACGTTTGTATATAGGGTGGATTCCATGCTACAGGTATACCCCCACCCCACACGCCCTCTAGTACTGATCAATACCCTTAGTTTTACTTGTTGTTGTGCTTGTCTTCTGTTTTTCATGTTATGGTATGTTATACATGACATAGCAAGCCCCTGTGGTAGTAAATTGGCCATATTTAAAAAGACGAGTCCATATTCCACAATTCCTTTCGTGACTCGATTAACAAAATTCATTGAAAAAAAAACAATTCCAGAGGGTGTTGTTGAAAATGTTTTTTCCACGATCGTAGCCAATCAGTAAAGAGAATACTGTACAATAATTAAATGGGTTATTTGGACTAATTAGACTCACATAAAGTGATATGTTTATATGTTATAATATCAAAATTATTAATATGCCCACATTACAGGCAAAGTGTACCGTCTATGTAATAGATAAAGATATAAATACGCATTTCTTATGTGTGTATAATTTGTATTGTGTGTTGCTTTTCTCCATGATTATATGTTATATATATTAATATTGTGCGAGTGACCTTGGCCAGTAATTGAATTTATGGCCTACCTTACTATTCACATTCTTTTATAAGCAAGATCAAATAGCTAATAATTTATATGATTTTAGATTATATAGTAAGATCATTATTCAATGGAGGTAAACATGTTTACTGATGCTTAGTTCAAGGTCTAACTCTATCAATAAATCAAGAATGTTCTAGAAGCAGTTTTTTTTTTTTGTTTAACTTATTAATTTTTACTTACTCGTTATTGTGTTCAGTTTGTTTTTGAAAGGATTTATTTGCTTGCAATATTGAGCAGAATTACATCTTGTTTATTACGTCTCCCATGATTATATCATTATTTTCGGATTACTGTAAATTCATTGAAGGATATTTTGGTTTATACCTGTGTTTTAATACATCATCATAGCCAATATCGGGATTTATTTGGAACTCTACGTTTGGACCTCAGATAGTATCTTTCCGACAATTAGGGAATTTATTCACAGTCATACATGTTAGTTTTAAATTTCCAGTTAGTAGTCTGGAGCAAAAATAATTTGTTGAATTTCATAAGACATGTTGCAGCTTTACTGTCTTTTCTGTAATTTACTTTAAAACCATTGAGTCGTAACACTCTCCAGTTAGTTTCCATTTCTCACAATTATGTAAATATTGACAAGATACTATCTCTGTAAACATGGAGTTTCTGAAAAATGCTATTTAATAATCAATCGGTATAGATAGGAATATTCCAAGAATCTAGGAAAACCGCGGCTTTATTTCTTCTACCTTTGGGTTCTTTTTCATGTGAAAACTGTGCGTGCGGAGGATATGTTATTGTCTGGATGATGTGCCTCTTCGGAACGTCCGTCAAGACTGCGGATTTATGCGCCGGTGTTTTGTCAGGGAGTTGATCGATACCCGGCATATCAATTTGCCTTGCAGGCACAAACAAGTAAATCCTTATTTCGTATTTCACCACCTGTGATAATCTCGTTCAAATGTTTCGAGTAACACGTTTAGAATTTTGCAAGTAGCTGTTTGATGATTTCAACCTGAGTATATTTTTCATGAGCCGTCAATAAATGCAGAACACGTTTGAAACCAACATTTGGGAAATTAAAAAACAACGATTCTTCATTATATATTTTTTATTACTGGCAATAATAGAAATATATTCTATTGTGAATCGAAAATCTTGATTACTTGCCCACTTCTATGAAACCATTATCCGCGACCAACCGCAGGCAACGATTTTCCGTAAACTTGCATGGACTCGCGACCGTATTTAAAGCGATGGGACTGCCCTGAATTGCCGGGAAATCGTTAATCAAGTTGGCCTTAACCTCAGTCAGAGAGTGCTATTAGCTCCCGAATTTCTCAGTATGCTCCTTTGTACAGAATATTCTCCGACAGGTTATACAAAAATGTATTTTACCCATATTTCGACACATTCTGCAGGTATTGGGCTAGATGTTAAACAACTGCAGATTATATTTTTATAGAATTGTGTGTGTGTGTGTGTGTGTGTGTGTGTGTGTGTGTGTGTGTGTGTGTGTATGTCGAGCGGCATTATATTTATTGACGGGTTCCAAAAAGCGAAAACCTTCCAAGAAAATATTTGGAACATTCCAGGAATAAAGGATATGCTAATTTCTGAGCATAATTGTTCCAATCATATATGTAACACATGGGGAATACTAGAGTTTTGTAACACAAAGTGAATACTAGATATATGGAAGACAAAGCGAATAATATATATATATATATATATATATATATATATATATATATATATATATATAACAAGGTGAATAATAGATATATGTAAGACAAGGTGAATAGTAGATATATGTAAGACAGGATGAATATTAGATATATGTAAGACAGGTTGAATAGTAGGTATATGTAAGACATGGTGAATAGTAAGTATATGTAAGACAGGGTGAATAGTAGATATATGTAAGACAGGTTGAATAGTAGGTATATGTAAGACATGGTGAATAGTAAGTATATGTAAGACAGGGTGAATAGTAGATATATGTAAGACAGGATGAATAGTAGGTATATGTAAGACATGGTGAATAGTAAGTATATGTAAGACAGGGTGAATAGTAGATATATGTAAGACAGGTTGAATAGTAAGTATATGTAAGACATGGTGAATAGTAAGTATATGTAAGACAGGGTGAATAGTAGGTATATGTAAGACAGGGTGAATAGTAGATATATGTAAGACAGGATGAATAGTAGGTATATGTAAGACATGGTGAATTTTAGATATATGTAAGACTGGTTGAATGTTAGGTATATGTAAGACATGGTGAATAGTAGGTACATGTAAGACAAGGGGAATAGTAGATATAAAACAGGGTGAATAGTAGGTATATGTAAGACAGGGTGTCTAGTAGATACATGTACGATGGTGAATGGAAGAGACGCATGACAGGGCGAATGGTAGAGATATGCACCATAAGGTGAATGGTAAGATAAATAGTAGAAATATATAATACAGTGTTAATAGTAGAAATACATATTTACTAGATATAAATTAGTCTTCATTTTTGTTATGGAATTTTATTATGACTCATAATTTGGTAATAACAGTACAAGAATAACACGAGTCAAATAAGATTTCTGAAATCAGGCAAAGCGGTACGGCCTGTTTTGTTGTTTTTTTATTTTTTGCTTTTAATAAAATCTACATATTGAGTTACCCATTGTAGGTGTAGGCTGGGGAAGAAATCCTTTCAAATCATGCCACTATGTTTATATTTAGATATCTCATTCATTTTATCTGATTACAGGTCTATATTATCCCGTATAATTATGCACCATTAGCCTTAAACCCTCCAACAATGGAAAATCTCAAGATAACACATTTTTGATTTGTGAGTTTCTAAGATGAATTACTTTTCTTCATATATTAATAGCTCGTCATACCTCAAAGCCAATTTGCGACGTACTAATGATGTTAAATAGTTTTACCCTAGAGTAAATTCATAATAAATTGGACTTTAAGGATGGATTTAATTATTAGTTGATTTGATAATTGTAGTTTCTACCTAAGGCTGGCAAGGAGAATAGCCACGAAAGAATTATAATATTATCCAATTACAATGTCCTATTACTCCGGTTAAGCCAAGGTCAAGTTTCATTAACAATTACCACATACAAGTCAATATTTTACCAAGTACAAAAACAGCCTATGTGTGGTGGAATAAAGTATTTAACAGAACGATGGTCACTGATCAGCCAAACAAAATGTTCCAGAAGTTTCTTTTTGGTGTTAGGCTCCAGGTCTCCACCCGCAATTGACTGCTCGCAAACGTCAGGGCCGCTGTTATATAAATATATATATATATATATATATATATATATATATATATATATATATATATATATATATATATATATATATATATATATATATATATATATATATATATATATATATATATATATATATATATATTTATTTATATATATACCTAATGTTTCCTAAATATATATATCGCTTCAGGAAACATTAGGTGACGTTTGATTTAGTCTCTCTTCGAATCTAAATAATAGCTCATGACAAAAGCAAGATTATGTCTCACCCAGTTAATCTATGAATCAATCTATGAATCTATGAATTAAAATTGTCAGCAAGTTATAATGATTACAAAATAGTTCCCAATCCCTTTCCAAAATCCAAATTTAATTGGAATATATCTATTGAAAAAACTAAAAATACAAACATGACTGCAATCCAAACAAACAAAGAGGAAGTCGAAATTTGAAAATGGCATTATTGGTGAAAATCAAATACTGGCTTTTTGTATTTTCATGACGACGCGGGCATGTCGAAGACACAGGCATGACGCTTAATACAGTAGACATGACGCCCAATATAATAGACATGACGCCCAACACAATAGATAGCGAAAACTTTTATAACGATTGCGGAAACCGGTGTCTGACTCCGATTCTAAATAGCGTCAAGTTCTACTGGTAATATCTGTCACATTTGGTACCTCATTCTGGATAATTTAGTGGAAATAGAGTTGCAATATTTACTCTTACACCCTCTTTTCTGATCATCTCCTTCAACTTTCCCTCTGATTACATGGCATCGTTGAATATCTAGTCATATACCCTAATTAAATATCGAGACAAAGGTCCTATTTTAATCACGTGGCTAACATTAATTGTTTATATAAATTTTAGAGTAATTAACTGGATATTTGAAGAAACAGATGACAAGTTACTCATATATTTAGAGTCTAGAAAAGCTTGCCTTAAATGCACAAAAAATCCAAACAAAACAAGAATCAGTGGGACCATCAGAGGCGTAAGTGCAAAATCCTATCCAAACAAGAACTGTACACAAGTAGGTTAGCACTGGATGTTATTGGCGTCCTAATATATCATTAACTGCTTAATAATCTAATGAATTCTGTTTTAATTGCTATTGTTATGTATGTATGTATGTATGTATGTATGTATGTATGTATGTATGTATGTATGTATGTATGTATGTATGTATGTATGTATGTATGTATGTATGTATGTGTGTGTGTGTGTGTGTGTGTGTGTGTGTGTGTATGTATGTATGTATGTATGTATGTATGTATGTATGTATGTATGTATGTATGTATGTATGTATGTATGTATGTATGTATGTATGTATGTATGTATGCATGTATGTATGCATGTAGACTGACAGACATACAGACATACTGAGAGACAGATAGACAGACTAATGTTTTTTCTCAGTTTGTTTATTATCTGTGTTTATGTCTATTTTCTAAGAGCCTCATATACCTGTTTTTCTTTCGTATCACTTTCAGTGTAAGAGGGTGTACTAGCTTATAGTTTAATACGAAGATGTTAGAGTCGTCTGAATGATTATGGAAGATTAATCCTCAAGGCCATTGTAACAAATTCCTCTTTTTAATCTACCAGCAATACATACATATTTAATTCCCAGCAATTATGGTTTGCTTAAATGCTGAACATTTGCTCACAATAAGGTGATTTGTTCCACAGATTAAGGAGACAGCGTTAATACTAGCTGTGTGACATTCACAAGTAATCCTAGCATTTAGTGCAACAATGAGATAAATATTTGTGTATTATCTTCTTCCCTTTTAAGTAGTACATGAGATTAGTTTGAGCGATATTATTTGATCCATAAACTTTTGATCTCATACGATAGTTAATCAAACCCTCACTTCCTGAAATATATGTATAGCAACGTCTTCAAAATACTAGTTAACAAAGAAGGAAACTCGTTTACAGGTGTCATGTTAGCTAGAGAATCTCGACTACTTTATGGGAATGATGCACATCCCCATTTTAAGCCAGGCATAACTTGATAGTCATTCATGTATAGAGGTGATGTCATTTATAGAGGTGATGTCATTTATAGAGGTGGTGTCTTTGGTATTTCTCATACTAGTGTCTGCAGCTTCAGTAATAAATATATTCTTGAAACAACATCACATCTTATTTGTATAGAAGTACTTGTGAACAAATACACATGAAATATTATTTTTCCTACTTTCGGAGCTTTTACAGGTAAACAGCCTTGAATACTGATACAGGTATGATAAGATCAGTGCAAGCCGAATGTTTAATTTTATCTTCTGGAAAGTGGGATTTAACATGTAAGTTAAAGTGATGGATTGAAATATATAGGTAACGTGTAATATATTTAATAAACAAATAAATGAAATAAATATAGTAGATATCCAGGTCTTGTTTCAAATAAGAATACTATCTACTGACATCAGTCGTGAGCCATAGGATTAAAAATAAAAAAAAATAAACATTGAACAAAACTCTTTTCCAAGAGATGACAATTTATGTACGCATGCTATTTCTTTCTTTTGGATGAGGAAACGAATAAAGATATCAAAGATATCATAAATAACAATGACATCTCTAATATTTAGAATATGGCAGGACCAAAGTACCCTTTCTTCTTGCTTTGTTTCACAACCTTTATCATTTCACGCCGTTCTGATTTTCCAAGGAAATATGCACGATGCATATTTATCGATAAATTATGTCTTTCATTTCATCCAGATTTCTTTATCAAAATCTGCTTTATTTTCAGTAAATAATAATAATCAGGTGTAAGCTATGACTACTGCTATCGAATAAATGTTACATGTTCGGAAAAATTCTCCAATGTTATTTTCACTATCGGCTGTAAAATGTGACTTCTTTAACTTAAATGAGGAATACCTACTATACTTCGTAATTTGTAACTAAACCATAGAGAAGAATATATGCGGACTGTAAAACAGGTCCTAAATTGACTGCCTGGTCACGATGTGTTTACCAAGGAGTGATTTCCTTTCATATTGCTATTCACCCTTGATAAAAAAAAGCCTGTTTGCTCATGCTCTCTGAAAATTTATAACCATGAAGAGTAATTAAAAATTATTATTTAAACATGAACCAGATAAGTCATATGTTTCTATTTCTAAAAGTATCTGCACATTACATTTAGTATTTGCAATTCTTTACAGCTGCTAATAAAAATTTAAAAAGGAAGACAAAACACCGTTATTATTAGCCCCACATAAAACGACGCAATCTCATTCTGTATTTCACTAAAATGATTGTCATAGGGAAACAACATTTCGACCAATAAAATGATGACCAATAGTTTGTAGACCTAGAAGGGTTTTTTATTCTTGTTTAATGAACCAGTTTTAATAGACCATATGTACTGGATAATGCTGACACTGAATGCACATTATAATACATTAGGTAGTTGGTTGTGTGAAAAATAAAATTAAATTTTATTAAGTAGTCTTGATTTTCATGTCAACAGCTAATTAAATCGCAAAAAATATTATTGAAGGTAATATATCTATACACCGGAAATTGTCTCATTTGGATCCTGCAATACAGCTTACAATTTATAACAAATTCAAGCCATGAATGCAGATTCTGGCATTTGCAATGAATCAAGATTCGCACGCCACATTCTTTAGATCCAGCTTTCGTGTAATATTTTTCATTTAGTCTCTTAACTGTATAATACTTTTAAGAAACAATATTCGTCAAGAATAATATAGAATTAAGAGCAATGTGCATCCATTATTATTATTATTATTATTAATATTATTATTATTATTATTATTATTATTATTATTATTATTATTATTATTATTATTATTATTATTATTATTATTATTATTATTATTATTATTATTATTATTATTTTTATTATTATTTTATTATTATTATTATTACCTCCACCATTAATACTGGCCTCCATGAATAGCCTATCGTGTGCTGAAAAATGGCGTTAAGCCCAACAACAACAACTATTATTATTATTATTATTATTATTATTATTATTATTATTATTATTATTATTATTATTATTATTATATAAAAGTTTTTTTAAGTAGTTAATAACTCGCTGTTGAACAGTTGTATAAATATTGACAGAAAGACGTTACTTGGCAATGCAGATAATGAAATATCACCTTAGGAAAATGGCACTCCTGCATTCACTCACAACTTAATTAACTCTATAGGGCAAATAAAGTTTAACGCGACACGGGCAATTAATACACGATGAAAAGGAGTACCTTTTAGAACTTATTTATTTTATTTGTAAGGAGACAAAAGTTCACTAGATTTTAAAATGCTTTTTTTTTACTCCAATAATAGACACTATTACAATTAAGTCTCATAGGGGGGCTGCATTAATTTCGTCAGTCTCTATATTATATGAACTTTGTCAATAAAGTCCAAATAAAACAGGAACAAATACAGTACAATAGCAAGTAACCGTGACAAAGCATCTTACCAGATCAATAGTCTAAGTTACTGTGACCAAGTATCTAACCCCATCATTAGTCGGAATGACTGTGACAAGTATCAAGCCCTATCAATAGTCTAGTTACCTTTGCAATCTAAAGGCCCCTAGTGGCCGAGTGGTCTAAAGCGCTCACCGTTACGGATCACTGCCATCTCATCCCTGGGTACGTAAGCCTATCAGTAGCTTCTCATAGGTCGGTGGTTCTTCTCGGGGTTTTCCAGAGTTCTTCCTCCAGTAAGTATATTGGCCGCCATGTATAGCCCATTTTGTGCTGGAAAAATGGCGTTCGACGCTATAACAACAACAAAATATCTAAACCCATCAATAATATGAATTACTGCGACAACATATCTAACCATATCAATAATTTAAGGTACCATGACAGAGTATCTAATCAAAGCAATAGTCTAAATTACCTTGATAAAGTATCTAACCATACCAACAGTCTAAGTTCCCCTGACAAAAGTACATAACCACATCAATAGTCTAAGTTATCGTGGTAAAGTATTTTACCAGATCTATATTCTAAGATACCGTGACATAATATCTTGCCAGATCAACAGTTTAAGTTACCGTGACATAGTATCTTACCAGATCAATAGTTTTAGGTACCGTGACATAGCCCATTTCATACCGAATTTAACCGAGTTGCTCCGTAATTATCCGAAAACCTCCGAGTCCCTTTATATCCAACCAATCAAACGCTAGTAGGCATATAGGCATATGTACACCACAAAATGACGCTACATTAAAACGATAGAGCCCCTGTGAGCAAGTGGATCTAATTTAATGATTTATGTTTAAATGTAAATAATCCACAGACTTTCACATACAAATGTGATAAACTCATATTAAACACATCTTATTTTAGTGACGTTTCGGATACATATAATTAGTTTGAACAACTTGCTCTTTGATTGTCAGGATTAAATTTTTAACATCGACACCGTTTCCATACAAACATACACATGACCAGATGTAAAAAGCTCATAGCTACTCTCTCGTATGGCATTGAAATCCGCCCTGGTATCAAGAAAATAAGACAGGATGGTTCCAATATTAAATTTAGTCAATATCTGTGGCATCATAGCCGTTGAATATGCATTTTTCAACTCGATAAACGAAGCTGAAGTAGTTGGAACAATTGATGCGGATGCTGAGGCGTCCGCCATGTTTTGACTTTCAGCTATCGATTGGATACTGCAGTCATCTGACCGCCAGGCATGTGATCAACATTCCGAGCAAATTACGAAGTTTACCGAAGTCTCCATTCTATGCTGATGCATCCGCCTTGTCTTGACCACTAGTCTGGTCCCCTACTTAGAATTCTCCCTGCGATGCACTCCGCTATACTATACTAGGGAGCATACTAAGCAGGGGACCAGACTATTTGCCTACCAGCTATCGATTGGATATTGCGGTCAGTTCACCACCCGCCACGTGATCAAAATTCAGAGTAAATTACGAAGTTCGCCGAAGTCTCCATGAAATGGTCTATAGCATCTTACCATATTAATAGTCTAAGGTACCGTGACATAGTATCTTACAAGAGAAAAAATTTAGAGTACCGTTACATAGTATCTTACCAGAGCAATAGTCTAAGGATTCCGGGACATAGTATCTTACCAGAGCAATAGTCTAAGATACCGTGACATAGTATCTTACCAGAGCAATAGTCTAAAGTACCGTGACATAGTATCTCACCAGAGCAATAGTCTAAAGTACCGTGACATAGTATCTTACCAGAGCAATAGTCTAAAGTACCGTGACATAGTATCTTACCAGAGCAATAGTCTAAAGTACCGTGACATAGTATCTTACCAGAGCAATAGTCTAAAGTACCGTGACATAGTATCTCACCAGAGCAATAGTCTAAAGTACCGTGACATAGTATCTCACCAGAGCAATAGTCTAAAGTACCGTGACATAGTATCTTACCAGAGCAATAGTCTAAAGTACCGTGACATAGTATCTCACCAGAGCAATAGTCTAAAGTACCGTGACATAGTATCTCACCAGAGCAATAGTCTAAAGTACCGTGACATAGTATCTCACCAGAGCAATAGTCTAAAGTACTGTGACATAGTATCTCACCAGAGCAATAGTCTAAAGTACCGTGACATAGTATCTCACCAGAGCAATAGTCTAAAGTACCTTGACATAATATCTCACCAGAGCAATAGTCTAAAGTACCGTGACATAGTATCTTACCAGAGCAATAGTCTAAAGTACAGTGACATAGTATCTCACCAGAGCAATAGTCTAAAGTACCGTGACATAGTATCTCACCAGAGCAATAGTCTAAGGTACCGTGACATAGTATAGAAGTTACAGAGATGGAATATAATCATATAAATAGTCCAAGTTAACGTTTTTCTTTTGGAATCAATTGGCTAGCTATTTTATTGATTAGCGAGTACGTTGAAATGAGTAGGGATTAAAAGAAAAAAGATGTAAAATTAAAAGGAAACGGGTTAAATGGTGTATATTCTTCTAATATCCCTCATACAAGACGAAAACAATATGATTCGAAAAGTTCATTATGCATGCTGCTTTGGGATGATTCTATGTAGCATTCCAAAATGTGTTATTTAGCTTGGGGATGATTGTATGTAGCATTCCAAAATGTGTTTTTTAGCTTGGGGATGATTGTATGTAGCATTCCAAAATGTGTAATTTAGCTTGGGGATGATTCTATGTAGCATTCCAAAATGTGTTATTTAGCTTGGGGATGATTCTATGTAGCATTCCAAAATGTGTTATTTAGCTTGGGGATGATTGTATGTAGCATTGCAAAATGTGTTATTTAGCTTGGGGATGATTGTATGTAGCATTCCAAAATGTGTAATTTAGCTTGGGGATGATTCTATTTAGCATTCCAAAATGTGTTATTTAGCTTGGGGATGATTCTATGTAGCATTCCAAAATGTGTAATTTAGCTTGGGGATGATTGTATGTAGCATTCCAAAATGTGTTATTTAGCTTGGGGATGATTCTTTGTAGCATTCCAAAATGTGTTATTTAGCTTGGGGATGATTGTATGTAGCATTCCAAAATGTGTTATTTAGCTTGGGGATGATTGTATGTAGCATTCCAAAATGTGTTATTTAGCTTGGGGATGATTGTATGTAGCATTCCAAAATGTGTTATTTAGCTTGGGGATGATTCTATGTAGCATTCCAAAATGTGTAATTTAGCTTGGGGATGATTCTATGTAGCATTCCAAAATGTGTAATTTAGCTTGGGGATGATTGTATGTAGCTTTCCAAAATGTGTAATTTAGCTTGGGGATGATTCTATGTAGCATTCCAAAATGTGTAATTTAGCAGTAAGATGGAATCGTGGAAGTGACTATGTATATTAAAGTTTACTCTCAGCTATAGCAATATTCCAAAGCAAACATAAAATATTTTCATAACGTTTTGTTTGCTGTGTTGTATTAAATTTAAACGAAAAATTAAACAAAAGTTAACAAATTGACAATGTCATGATGAAACAATAAAACAAATGTCAACAAATAAATAATGTTATGATGAAACCTTCAGAATTATAGGGCATGTCTAATGAGTCGCCAAACAAGGAATGCTTTGTGTATACATGGTTCTAGGATGCTTTGGGTACACATAGTTCTAAGATGCTTTGTGCAGATATGGTTTATAATGCTTTGAGTAAATATGGTTCTAAGATGCTTTGTATAAATATGGTTCTAAGATGTTTTGCGTATACATAGTTTTAGAATGCTTTATGTATATTTGGTTTTAAGATGATATGAGTGGATATGGTTTTAAGATGCTTTGTATTAACATGGTTCGAAGATGATTGTGTATACATGATTCTAAAATGCTTTGAATAGATATGGACATAAGATGCTTTGTATAGACATGGCTCTAAGATACTTTATGTAGACATGGTTCTAAGTTGTTTCCTGTATACATGGTTCTAAGATGCTTTGTATAGACATGGCTCTAAGATACTTTATGTAGACATGGTTCTAAGTTGTTTCCTGTATACATGGTTCTTAGATGCATTGTGTAGATGTGGTTCTAAGATACTTTATGTAGACATGGTTCTAAGTTGTTTACTGTATACATGGTTCTAAGATGCATTGTGTAGATGTGGTTCTAAGATGCGTTGTGTAGATAAGGATCTAAGATGCTTTGTGTAGATATGGTTCTAAGATGCTTTGTGTAGATATGGTTCTAAGATGCCTTGTGTAGATATGGTTCTAAGATGCTTTGTGTAGATATGGTTCTAAGATGCCTTGTGTAGATATGGTTCTAAGATGTTTTGTGTATACATGGTTCTATGATGCTTACAAAAACTCAGGTTTCTGGAAAAATTATCCATTAAGGCAATTACCTAACTTCGCATATAGTCCATTTTTTGGACACGTGCAATTATCGTAAAATGTCGCTGAGTAGGTTCAATATCTCTTTCTTTCTCTGTCTCTCTGTCTGTCTGTCTGTCTGTCTCTCTGTCTGTCTGTCTCTCTCTGTCTGTCTGTCTGTCTGTCTGTCTGTCTGTCTGTCTCTCTCTCTCTCTCTCTCTCTCTCTCTATATATATATATATATATATATATATATATATATATATATATATATATATATATATATATATATATATATATATAAATATATATATATATATATATATATATATATATATATATATATATATATATATATATATATATATATAGTCACTCTGTTGTCTTAAGTTGAGTAATATAAATGAGCTAAAAGCAGCACCTATTGTAAAATTCTTCAAATAATGTATTTACCTAGAAGGCAAAGTGATTATTCAAAAAGAAGCAATTCTCATTTTAATTAAATCTGAAAATGTCCTAAACGTCCTATCACAAGTCCAGGGGCATGAAGTTCTAACTGAAATCCAATAGTATTCCAAATGAATTCCAATGTTAAATGTAGTGTTGTACCGGTAGTCTAAAATTGTGCTAATATGTTAATGGCCTAGAATGTTGCGATGTATTAAGAGTTTTGATGTATCACAATAATATATTCTAAAATATTCTTGTTTGGATTTATATATAATTCCAAATTTATGATGTTAGCCCAAGAATTCTATTGAGCACTTTGAATACCAGTGAGTAATAATTGGAATAAATAAATAGAACCAAATCCAACCAAACTGAAACCCGAAGACAACCAGGCTCAGATGTTAAGGTAAGAACGAATAATCACAATTTAAACATGATTATACAAGCTTCTACTTGACATAGGTCGTAATTACCATTTTGTGAAAATAATCCAGCAAATAATGGGAAATTTCCATTCTGGATGAATCTAAGGTTAGAATCAAGAGTGTATCGTTAACTCAAATTGAAGTAAGCATATTTACCATTAATATTGATCTGCACATTTAATCCACATAGACAACATTTACATATGTATTCTGTTGTTTATAAAATAATTGTCACTGACCATGTACACCTTGAACTTGCTTTTAAACAAGGTCAAGAACAAAAGCCAGATATAGGTAACATTGACAAAATCCAACAAAAAACTCATATCAAATATGCATAACAATAATTGTTTTTTATGATTGTAAATTGTATAGAATATTGTTTGTTATAAATGTAAGTGACTTGACTGTTAAAAAACCGCATATTTCATAGGATCTGTACATAGATGTTTACGAACGTGTTTATATTTGGTAATATTAATTGTAATAAAAGGACGTAAAATGGCATAGCTTTTCAGTGGCTGATGGGATATGGAAGATTCGAGAATAAATCTATGGTCTCCCAATGGTTTATGCCTTATGGCGATTAATTGGAGTTGTAAAACTGATTAGACTAATTGAATATAATGGATGCCAATCTAAGTGTCAGATGTTGTCTATTGCAAAAAAACAGACACGCACAATAAGAAGATAACATACTTTGGTCGTCTGACCTATCAATTTTATTTATTTACAGAATCTTAGTGAATAATTATAGGTAATAGTCACATTAGGAATGACAGCAAGCTTTACGACAAGTTCTTAATCTCTTTAATCTTCGAAGCGATTCCCTTATGTACAATATTTCTTCTTGTCAGTATAAATAAATGCAAATAGTCTCTGGTTAGTCTCAGACAATACAGTTTAACAATAAAAATCGTCTCTGGTCCGACAAGCGGTGGTATATACACGAACACACAAATATACAGAATATGGAAATTTAGAAAGGGGCAGAAATGGTAACATGAATTGTAGTATTTTGAAAATGCAACGTTTCCGACTTTTGCTTCGGTAAGAAAGTGTTTTACAGCAAAACATGATCTTGTTTTGTATACAGTGACCTTGTTGAAATGACAATAATACGAAAGAATAATTGGAAGTGTGCATATCAAGCTAACATATTTGATTAAGAGGGGGTGGGGAGGCACAGTGCGCCCTCCACTCCCAAGTCGGATAATATGACGTGTTTTAATAAAGCATATACAGGCTGAGAGCGTCTTCAATTTATCCAAATATAGCGGTAATACTTATATTCCTATAAATGTCAGTCTTAAGACCGATTTCGGGAAGTATTTGTAGATTTACAACGGACCTCTATTTTAACTGTCCCGCCCCTTTCCCCATCTTATATATATATATATATATATATATATATATATATATATATATATATATATATATATATATATATATATATATATATATATATATATATATATACAGACAGACAAACAGATAGATAGATAGATAGATAGATAGATAGATAGATAGATAGATAGATAGATAGATAGATAGATAGATAGATAGATAGATAGATAGATAGATAGATAGATAGATAGATAGATAGATAGATAGATAGATAGATAGATAGATAGATAGATAGATAGATAGATAGGTAGGTACGTAGGTAGGTAGGTAGATACGTAAGTAGATAGATAGATAGATAGATAGATAGATAGATAGATAGATAGATAGATAGATAGATAGATAGATAGATAGATAGATAGATAGATAGATAGATAGATAGATAGATAGATAGATAGATAGATAGATAACGACACAATAGTGTATAAAAGATTTCCCGTGGCAGGCTCCTCACAGCGAGAGGTACGAACTGTCTCATCTACATCCACATTTCCCCCACATCCAAAGGTACCAAGACTCCCCACCCTATCCCAGCCTCTTCACATTCGAGGGTTAATTGTAATAGATTGTAATAGATCTAACGAGAGTTGACCCAAAAGCGTGTAAAAGACCAATCTTCCAACCCTAGTACAGTCTACCCTCACTGTCAAGGGTAATGAACTGATTGATACATTTTGATAGAATATATTTTCCTTAGTAATAAATATTGATTTTAAACTTAAAAAGTTTCCACAAACTTAAACTTAAAAAGTTTTTACTGCATAAATCTTGTTTACTTTTAAATTAAATTATTTATATTTTTTATTACAAACGTCACTCGCATGTCCTATACATCAATTAATTTTACCTATGAAAATAAATACAGGAAACGACACACGCAGTTTGTTTAAGATAATGACAATAAAACAAGATAATGAAAATAACAACAATATCAGTAGCATTAATATAATTTAAAAGAAAATGGGGTGGTATGTAAAGTTCGTTTTGGTACATCTTAGAATTACGTGAAAGCATCGACACATACATAGCCTTGATGTGGTATATGTTCTTAATGACAGATCAACCACGTAATATTAATAAAACTGCAATCGATTACCCTTGGTTATTTTTGTAAACGACAGCTCATTTTCTTCATGGTGCAATATGAAGGTCTGATTAATCAAACATAAGGATGAGTCTGGATGAGTTTCACGCATAAGCTATTTCCAGAAACCTCAAAAAAAAGGAAACAGTTGTTGTCAACTGAAGGGTTCTCAAGAGCGTAAAAAACTGCAAATTAACTCACTTAATGGCCACACATCAGTAGTCTTACACAGTGAAGGACAACACATAACGCCCACACCTAATGCAAAAAAATTGTTCCTTTTTCAAAGTACTAAGGCACACGTACATTTAGAACATATCGATAATTCTTTATGTTAAGAAATTAGAAAGGGTCCATTTTACGGACCCGTAAATTCCCATAGAGTTCATAGAAATGGTCCATTTTACGAAACCAAATCCATGTTACGATAAAGTATCACGAGTACTGTATATTATGACATTATTCCTAGAAATTGGTTTATTACCTGAGTTGAGATTTTTTTTCTTCTCATTACTGATTCTCCATTTAACAAAACTAAACACTAACATTTAGCAAATTCTATAAATGGGTGAGTAAATGCAAGTAGAGCAATGTGTAAGCCTATTCATGAATACAGTGCTGATGATACAAGCATATTTAATTAAATTTTATTGTTCTAGTTTTCATATGACAACTACATGTGCCTTTTAATTGCTGTTTTACAAACTAACTCGATAAATAATGCGACCAAAGAACCATTTGCAGACAGACTTAGAATATGGATAGAATTAACATGTACATGCTCTGCATTTCCGCCATTGAACCCACTGAAATATACACAAGAATTAAAATAAATTAGCAGTCATGCCTTACTGGACTTCGTGTATTTAGGACAGCTTTTATTGTAATATTTGTCACAATGTTGATTTTGAAAATGAGTAGCACTTTATATTTGTCCTGTGGCCATCAGCATTGTAAGAAATGTATACGTTTCTACCATTACGCAAAACCCAGTGTTTTCAAATTTATAGAGCATAAATAAACTAAACAAAGAAACAAGATGTTAAATATGGCAAAAAATAAAGCATTCAACTGAAACAAGTTTCGATCATACTTTACATGTTTCTGAAATACGTCACATTGCAACTTCATTACAAGAATCTATTCTCATTATTTGTTAAGTTCAACATCGCATAACATTTCAATTCTTCCGGAGGGATAAGTAAATGCACAGTATATGTTTCGAGTATGTTGTCATTGTTGTTATTGTTGTTTTGGAATTTAACACAGTTATCCTATAGGCTGTATATAGCAGCAACTATCATTGTTGACTGGAAGACAAAGAACCCTGATAAAAGCCACCAACCCGCAGACTGCCCTAGCACTAGACTAGATGCATTACTAATTGAATTGTACATACATTGATACAGAAGAAATATCAGTTTATTCATTGATGTACAAAGATACAATTGACCTAACAGGTAATGTTAGACTACAAACGTTATATGAGCAAATGTTTAGAAAGGGTACTTTTTCCTTGTTACCTTTAATGTTCATTGTATAGTATTATTTTTATGAGGATTTAGCAACAAGTAGCACCATTGTCATTGGCTTTGTGAGTTCTGTATGGTGAAAGGCTCGAGGTGAAATGCACATGACTGCATCCGTTGATAAGAATAATATAACTATAGCCACTGTTAGGACTGTTTGTTTAACGTACTAAAAATATGATTTTCAGAATTTAAAAAAATGCTCAGTCACATTTTTTTCAATCCCGATACTCAAAAATGAATTAAATATACCTGTAGAGAAATTGCATTGATCAGTCCATTATAATTATTACAGTTGTTTTAATATTCCTTTAACAATGGCATTAAAGTTCAGTTTACGATTTCACAGAAGTTTAATGTAATTCATTTTTTTCTATTAAAATCGTGGAAATCACATACAACGAAATGTGCTTAAACATAGATAGTCTAACGCCAAGCTTGTCATAAATAGTCTAACGCAAAGCCTCTCCAACATAGTGCGATCCATTTAAACTAAATGTTTCCTATATTTATGGTATCCCCTTATTCTAACTAATTAACACATAATTTTGCAAACTTAATCATATTCTGTTGACACCATATAAGACGCTTACGCATGTCATATGTTGGAAGCAATTCTATCTTGAAGAATCACTTTGATCGAGCTCTAAGCTCAGCTGAATTAGGAGTACGAAGGACATCTAAAACTATTTGCCAAATAGAATGTCATTGGTACATTTAGACATAAATACCGACATTCCTATTCAAAATGAAAAACGAGACAGCCATTTACTTCCTGATGACGGATAAATTTCATAGATCCAACGTCTTTATGACAAAGGATATAGGCATTTAACTGTACCTCAGCATTCATATTCTAACTTTTAAGTCAATCCAATATTTATTTCCCCGTAAAAACGCAACAAATCCACGTAGTAGTGTAATTTAATTTGATCTAATATTTTGATACCATGTCAATGATGATTTATTTCGCTGTACAAATGCAATAAATCCACGTAATGGTGTTATTTAATATTGATCTAATATTTTAATATAATGTCAATGATGATTTATTTCCCTGTACAAGCACAACAAATCCAAGTAGAGGCGTAATTTAATATTGATTTAATATTTTGATATCATGTCAAGAATGGTTTATTTCCCTGTACAAACGCAACAAATCCACGAAGTGGTGTAATTTAATATTGATCTAATATTTTGATACCATATTAATGATGGTTTATTTCCCTGTAAAAATGCAACAAATCCACGAAGTGGTGTAATTTAATATTGATCTAATATTTTGATACCATGTCAATGATTGTTTATTTCCCTGTACAAACGCAACAACTCCAAATAATGGTGTAATTTAATATTGTTTTAATATTTTGATATCATGTCAATGATGGTTTATTTCCCTGTACAAGCGCAACAAATCCATGAAGTGGTGTAATTTAATATTGATCTAATATTTTGCTACCGTGTCAATGATGGTTTATTTCCCTCTACAAACGCAACAAATCCAAGTAGAGGCGTAATTTAATATCGATTTAATATTTTGACGCCATGTCAACTCTGTACAAATGCAACAAATCTACGTAGTGGTGTAATTTAATATTGATCTAATATTTTGATACCATGTCAATGATGGTTTATTTCCCTGTACAAACGCAACAAATCCACGTAGTGGTGTAATTTAGTATTGATCTAATATTTTGATATGTCAATGATGGTTTATTTCTCTGTACAAACGCAACAAATCCACGTAGTGGTGTAATTTAATATTGATCTAATATTTTTATATCATGTCAATGATGGTTTATTTCCCTGTACAAGAGCAACAAATCCACGTAGTGGTGTAATTTAATATTGATCTAATATTTTGATACCATGTCAATGATTGTTTATTTCCCTGTACAAACGCAACAAATCCACGTAGTTGTGTAATTTAATATTGATCTAATATTTTCATACCATGTTTGTGATGGTTTATTTCCTGGCTAAACCAGATACATCGCTGCAGTCATACCTCAAATTTGCTAAACATTCATATGTATTTTCGCTTTGTAACTTTTAAAGAAGTCAAACAATGTCAAAGTCATGAAATTTAATACCATATTGAACTAAATTTCACCATCCCTCCCACGATAAACAGACATAAATTACTTAGGTCTCTGTATCAATTGCCTACTTTGTATAATTACATGCAATTAGTCCGTAAACACTAACCTAGTTGATCAATTGTAACCGAAGCTGAAACATTTATGACCAGGTTTTTCAAGTTTGGTCGATCACAAAAGCCTTTGTCCTGGTTCGATCAAATTGCCGTGCAACGCTGGCAAGCATAGAACTAAATATTTTTATTGGTAATCTGCGGGACTGGAGTTTTCATGCAGGGGTCATACAAAATAAGCATGCATAACAGTTTGGCAGTGTATCACACAGTGGACACGAAAGATGATGTGCATAAATTGTCATATCATTACTTGCTTAACTGATCTTTTAGTTCTTGCAATCATCGCCGTGCATTTTGTTTAAGTTGAGAATCATCGGGTAGATAATACCACATATAAGAATAGCAGGATGAAAAGGCTTATACAAATTATCTGCATAACAGTCATAAGACAGTGTGTTCCATACTGACTTCGAGCTCTAATACCGTATGTTAGAGGCAGTATCATATAT
>JAEAOA010002323.1:772500-825000 GCA_016746295.1 Potamilus streckersoni
CTAGCAACGAATCAATATCTAAAATTAATTCCTCACATTTTTGAGCAAATAATTGCTAGCAAACACTTTTTACCGATTTATAGTTTCTTCAATATTACACTTAGAAGTTACAATGTATAGCTAAAGTTACATTTAACATTACTACGTTTAGATTATACTAATGATTTATGTGTATGGACCATCGACAAAGTTTTGAAATATCTTCTTGGATTCATATCATTTATTGCCGATTCCTTCATACGAAAGAGCATGCGTTCTCACTTGAATTGAATGGACACTATAATTGCTCTGCCAAGGTGATAAACAAGGAACAAAAGCACAATCTGCATACGTGACACAGTTTTAAAAAAAAACAACTAAAGTAAAAATTTAATGTCCTCCAACTCTGTTCACCATGTAATCTCTCCGTCGGTATCAGGGTTTATAGCTTTGATATCTTCTTGTATACGGAGCAAGAGTCGAGGTGTTGTCACGTTCCTCGATCGTACACTGATCCACATACAAAGCTGAAAATCTCTTGATCAACGCAGATTTTTTCAAGGTTATTTTATGTAAGTTTTATTGACAACTAATCACAATCCATTCTCGAGCCCGTCTCGCTTCAGACACATCACATTTTGACCTTGAGCGAGTCAAAGCACAACCTCAAGAGGGCGTATAAATCCTATTATCATTTGTTAACGACGTCTTGAAAGTTTTAAGTTTGGAATGAATGAAATGAAACTCGATAAAGCAGACTATAACATAGCATTGTATGACCCCTTATGATAACACCTACTCCACAAATTTATCATGCGTATACAAAATAGCCACGAAGTTATAATGCGTGTACGCAATAGCCACGTGATTATATTCTCCAACTGTCAGCATTTTCTAAAACAGTGTTTTGTATGTGGAGTATATTTTGCCAATAAAGTATACACGTGCAAGCAGAAAAAGTAAATATATCTCAACGCTGAAGTTGTTTTATTTTTTAACACGAATTGTGTTTTCGATATCTAACCTAACTTTACTTTTTTGATAACGTTGTCATGATAAATATTAAGTACCCAGTAGAAATGACCAGCAGCTGTAGTATCAATAGAGAGAAAACGAAGATGATGAAGATGGGATGAAAGAAGGAATGAAAAGCCACAACTAGCGTTATCTTTTCACGTTTGTGCGACATTAGTTACAAAAGATCATATATCAAGAACCTTCAGTTGTGGGGAAATTTTGGAAATTCTTCAAGTTAATTATTTCTCAAGAACTTGATCAGGAAATGCTTTCCGCCGTCAGGTCCAATTTCCTTTCAAGAGGGGATAAAGTCCTGATAAACAGGCATTTTAATGCAGCAACTCGTGACTAACCCAGAGTTAATTAAAGTATATCTTGGCATGTCATGATAACGGAGCTCATTCGCTGACATTTCAGATAATATGGATTTCATTGGATTTAGGCGATCAATGTAAAGAGTAATTAATACCCCTTTCGTCTTCTTCTATCGTAGTATGGGATGGGAATTATCTCTAATGAAACGGCGTTTTATAAGCTCAATTAGAAGCATACCTTTCTTTGCTCGATTAATTTTTAAAGTATTAATTAAAATTTATAACAATGAAATTGGTCAATTTTGATTTTGTGGCAAAACTCCATTTTCTTTGGAATAAATACCATACGTTAATTACTAATTCAGTTTTAAGTCGGATTCATCTAAACAATAAAGTCTTGATCTTAGAGTGAGACTTTTGTCAGCCTTCACAACGCACTTTTATTTACGATAACAAGCAAAACAAAGAAAATGGATGCATTCAGAACATTTAAAATTCCATCCTTAGTATAGAAGCCAATTTAGTTATAAAGATCTCTTTCTGATCAGTACAAAACTAAATGACATGCGTATTTTGCATCCTTAAATTTCTCAAAACAATTAAAATTGTTCAGTAGTAAGGTACTGCTTGTTAACATAAAAAATAAACGACCTTGCAGAATATAAATTGTTTAATTCGGTTCTATGACAATGCATCCATTATGAATTGTTTTGCAGACTCTCAGCTGCCTCCAAGTATACAATTACGATACGAATTGGTACCACATTTATTAAGTAAATGTGAATAAAAAACAGGAAAGATTTTACTGGTCATGTGATTAATAAGATTTCTCTCTCTCCCTCAGATACTGTAAAGAGTGTGGATTGACAGTGAGCTTTGTTGATTGATGGTTACACCTGTCATATGTATAATATTGGTCATGAGATGGATCCTTATAAATAGCAGGATTAATGCATGAATATTCTATAATCCACTGAGATGATCATAAAAGTTGTATTCT
Organism: Potamilus streckersoni; assembly: GCA_016746295.1. Lineage (NCBI taxonomy): Eukaryota > Metazoa > Mollusca > Bivalvia > Unionida > Unionidae > Potamilus > Potamilus streckersoni. Next base: position 774,811 of record JAEAOA010002323.1, read on the forward strand.
TTCAGAACAACCAGCGTTAAATGACTGTACTTTTTGGGGCCCTGACTGGCCCAGTGGTCTAAAGCGCTGTCTGTTACGGATCACTGCCATCTCAACTCTCTCTGCGTGAGTTTGAGTCCAGACTCGGCTAACGTGGGTAAGTGAGAAAGCCTGCCAGTAGCTTCTCGTGGGTCGGTGTTTCTTCCCGGGGTTTTCCATGGTTCTTCCAGCACCATTAATACTGGCGGCCATGTATAGCCTATCTTGTGCTGAAAAATGGCGTTAAACCCTATAACAATATAACAACTGTCTGTATTTTAAACCAGCTGTTACATACAACAGATGACCCGGGCGATGGATTGGTCTAAAGCTCTCTCCTTACCCGATCACTGCTATCTCACCTGTGTCCATGTGGGTTCGAGTCTTGCGCTCTGCCAGTTTGAGTATGTGAGAGAGCTGCCAATAATGTCACGTGAGTAGGTGGTTTTTCCCGGGAGGTTTTCCGAGGTCTTCCTCCACCAGGTATACTGACCACCATATATATTTTGAAAATTGAACTACTAACTCGTTTTCCGTAAATTAGTCTTGGGACAAAACTTTGACCAACACAAACTGAGGAAATTCAGGATGTAAAATTGTAAATATATTTTCGGCCATTTTTATTAACAGCTGAAGAAGACAGTTTATGTGTATAACTTACGTTTTATTGTGAGGACCCTGTATAGCGTCTATATCTAGCTAAACTTTTAACATTGTGTCAAAAAAGTAAACGCGGAATGTTCCAAAGCAGTTTGTATGTGTCAGTCTATGAAACATTTGCTGGCATGTGGCCGTCCATGAAATAGCTGCTTTAGTTTATTCATAAAAAATTATTTACGTTAGAAAATAGTTCCTTTGCGCGCGGGATACAGTAAGAAGGTATTCAGTATCGGGGAATATTGCACAATTCTAACAATGTAAAGTTAACGGAGAAAAAAGATGGGCATATAATAAATCTTAATAAACCATTACGCCCTCCTTTGGACTATAAATCACTAATTGAACTAAATGTCGACTGGCAGAAGCTCGATTGTTCTGCTAAAGTATTTTCACGACCTAATTATACAAGCGAATCTTTAAATTTATTTCATGTTCATGTCTTAACTACAATAATTGCTAAAGACAATTCCTTGGTATAAAATTATCAGACACGGTAATATTAATTCAAGCCACATGATTCGCATTAAATATTAACGAATACATTCAACAGTTATCTCCAGATTATTTTCAAGAAAATAATGTGTGAAATTCTTAAAATTCAGGACAAACAAATGCAAAAAACCTTGCGAAGTCATACTAAAGATTACTTGCTGAATGAATTCAAACCAATAAATTCAAACGAAAAAACACAAACTCATATCAAAGAATGAAATGCATACAATTTACAAATACCTTGTATTTTTGAGACTTGTTAGTTTTTATCATAGCAGAATAGTCTCTGTACATTTAAAATTCTGTGTCCCTCAAACTGATAGAAACCAGCTCTTAGGACAATTTATTTATCTAACGAGAAAGATATTCACTATTCTCTTTCAAAGTCAAGTATTTTCCCTTCAATATAATTTTTTTTTGCTGACTAATCTTGCGATTGCAAATACTGTACACAATAAATGTGTTCTAGGAAAACCCCCATTTAATTTGTTTAGCAAATCAGTATTAAATTTAACTAACCGTCGAGAATCAACACTCGTCTATCCAAGTTTCACAAATTGCTTCTATTTCATAATTGGCATAATAAACAACACCAACGTCGATAATTCTGTGCAACTAGTTTCGCACTTGCTCTTTGGGCTCAAAATGTTTTGAAATAAACAGATGATGTCTGTATATTTAAACATAAGCTTTCTTAAAACAAAAAAAAAAGTATGATACTTATTTCAAAGGTTACAATGTTGTCTCTGCAGCATTTGGACTTCTTCATTTTCGATATTTTAGACCCCAAATACACCGCGCCTCTTCCATTTGTCTTGTCAAGGATCGGGTCACAATTAGTACTTCCAGTTCAGTACCAACGAATGTTGTTCCAGTCTATCTTTAGAACATTTTTCCTCTCTCTTTTTGATAGAAGAGTTTTATTTTTGCATTTTTGGTAGGGATTTAAGGTAATTGTTTGTTCCTAAGAATATGAGCTGATGGTGTTATTGTTGTTGTTGTTTTTGTTCTTGTGTGTGTGTGTGTGTGTGTGTTTCGGCAACAGTGTACGGTGAGTAATAAGGTCTTGGTGATGATCCAGAAGTGAACTTTGTTCCATTGTATGATCGTTTGTTTACAGTCAAGCCGTTTAAAAAAAGTGCATGTCAACTATTGACAGGAAATTCATAGTGAAGTTATCTTACTTCATTCATTCATTCATTCATTCATTCATTCATTCATTCATTCATTCATTCATTCATTCATTCATTCATTCATTCATTCATTCATTCATTAGTTCGTTCGTTCATTCATTTGTTCATTCGTCCTTCGTTCGCTCGTTCGTTCGTTCTTTCATTTATGCATGCACTCCCACAGACCTTTGAATAGCGCTGGTAATTTGAGCTGTCCCTTGAATAACAGCGAAGAGTGGCTTCCAGTACTTTGGGAAGTTGACATTTAAGTTTTGTAACATCACCACTATGGTCCTCTATGAGTTGCTTGAGGATCAATTTACAGCGTGTCTTGACTGCCAAATTTTTGTTTGAACCTTTTTCCTTCTCTTGTTCTTATTCCTGGAAACATAATTTCTCTAAATATTGCAGATTTACACCGTTTGAACTTTAAACTACCACAATGAACAGGGCACGACAGTCTTTCTACTTGCCACATTAGATGCAGAGTGTAGTAAGCATCACGGAAACCAGCAAGATTCTGTGCATCTATCTATTGTTGCGTGTCTAATGAGAATATCTAGCAGCAATAACTTGTTCCCTATTTCTCTTGCCATTTCGAACTATGTAGTGCAGCTTGTGACAGATTTGCTATGATGTCAACATGACCTCCTGGACATTGCACATCAAAACCTTTCTCCTTCAGCCAGTCTCCAGTCCAACATAGTTTGTTTTCTACTGTAGTTCCCAAAATGTATTGCTTCTATGTTAGAGTTTCACAGACAATTGCAACAGCTTGCGATGAACTTTGACCAGGTTTCTTTTCATGTCCAAATCTAATGGCATTGTACCTCGCGTCATAAGCAACATTTATTTCCTCCGGATGCTGAACATCACGTATGGCATTAACCCGTCTGACTAGTTTCAGCTTGTCTATTATGTAGATTTCATTGAGCTCAACAGTTGCTTTGCCTACAGTGTTTTATTCCCTTCGCATAGATGTTCTTCTAGGTGGCGGACTGTCAGTGGCTGCAAGCAAGTATCTGGCCCTGGTATTTCCAATTAGTGTATATTGTAGTCCAGCTTCAAACATCATATTTACAGCAGCATGTTTATTTGTTTTTATCTCCTCATACAACTCATACTCTGGTGACTTACAGCTGCAGCTTTTACACATCATAGTATGCTTACAAGCAAGTCCTCATTTTGGTTTTCATCAGCAATTTGGAACTCTGGTCTGTCACATATGTTATATTGATTACAATGGCGATGACTGATTTCATTCTGCGTCTCAACATTATTTTTCATGCAGATGACACAATACGTGGCCCATCGTGCTCTTTAAATTCTGTATTTTTCTTGTCCAATTTTGCTTTGGGTGATGGTTGTAGAAGTTTTGCAGACCAGGTGAACTATTACAGTCTGGTGCTTGAACTGACTGGAGACCCCCATTTGTCGCTTTTGTCACTGCTATGTGAGAGAACTTGTCTGCATCCATTCTTCTGGTGACTGGAACATATGCAATGCTGGAACTTGGTAGAGTATCATCATTCAGATATCTGGCTCCTTTGTTATGCAGAATATATCCAGGTTTAGAAAACGTTGTCTTCCTCTTTTTGCACACTTTCATGGTTTTTGTTACAATAACTTCATGTAAAATACAAGAAGTATTCTCTGTCTGTCTCTGTCTCTCTGTCTCTCTGTCTCTCTGTCTCTCTCTCTCTCTCTCTCTCTCTCTCTCTCTCCCAGGAAAAGACATGCTATCATGGTATCAGAGAACTAAGTCAAGCTTTCCCAGCTATTGGAAGCCAAACATATGGAATCAGTACACAATTAATAAAATCCGGTTCAGTACCCACGAATGTAGTCCCAGTCTATTTTTAGATCACTTTTTCCAGTCTAAATTTGGTGGTGATACAATAGTTAGATTTTGGCATTCTTGGTAAGGATTTAAAGGCAATTGATTATTCTTTAAAATGTGATCTTATGGTGTGGTTGTCTGTGTGTATTTCGGCGACAGTGCACATTGAGTAATAAGGTCATGGTGATGATCCGGAAGTGAAATCTGTGTTCCGTTGCCTGGTGTTTTGTTTACAATTCAGCCTCTCAAAAAAATGCAGGTCAACCCTTGACAAGAACTAAACCGTTAAGTCATCTTTGAAGGTATTTTAGATTAACATATGATTTGTATTGATTGTCACACAGTCGAAAGTTCAGTACTGAGGAACAAATGTAGAGACCATATAGTAAAATTAATTGTGTACTAAGGCCATATGATGGTTCCTTCTCTTTATGCGTGGAAATGATGCCATATACTTGGCTAGTACCCCTATAGCTCGCGTACGTAGATGCTACCAGAATTTCAAGTGTTATCTTTAACTGAGAGGCCCTGATTTAATTACTTCTCACCTGATAAGGAACACCCTTGATGTTCATGATATAGGAATGGAGAGATTTTGCCAAAGAATAAAGTTTGTCAACTTCAGGTTTTACATTTTCATTACAATTTATGTTAACTTTAAATTTTCATATATGATCTATTATTTTTTTAAATTTTCTATGAAAGTTTAACAGTCAATTTTGTGTTACTGTGGTATCAGATAAAAGCTTGTAGCTTTCCTATTCATAGTTGAAAATTGTCTGACCATGCCAGGCATCGGGTGACAAATTGTACTTTCAGTTCAGTGCCCATGAATATAGTTCTAGTCCATTTTTAACGTTTCTTTTTTTCTCACTCATTTTGGTGGTGATAGAAGAGTTTTATTTGTACATTTTCGTTAGGAAGTTAAAAGTAATTGTTCATTCTTGAGAAAATGAGCTTATGGTGTGATTGTCTGTATGTATTTCGAGGACAGTGCAAAACCTTGGTGATGATTCAGAAGTAAACTCTGTGTTCCTTTGCACGTTGGCATAGTCAAGCCTTTCCAAAAAATGCAGGTCAACCTTTGACAAGAACTTTACCGTGAAGTCATCTTTGAAGGTATTTTGGATTAATATATGGTTTGTGTAGATTATCACACAATGAACATTTCAGTATTGAGAACCAAATGTAGATACTATATAGCATAATTAATTGTGTCCTATAGTTGGCTATTATCAAACTGAACCTAATTGAAAATTATCGCTATTCAAACCAGAAGTAATAAAACCATTGCAGTTCAGCGATTTAACACGGATATTTTATTTTTTTATGTGTCTCACAGAACTAAATAAATTTGCCACAAGAACATATTCAAAATTTTTCACTGTTACACCGCTGAACTTACATTTCAAATTTTCTTGATTATTATGGGTTAGGACGGAAAAACAGTTTCAAATAAAACAAGGTTTGATATATTTATATGATCTATGAGGTTCCTGTTTGATTCATTTCAACTCATTACCTGTAACAAAGTTCTTACAACGTTGCAGACATTTGAATCACTGGTTAACTACAATCAGTTTTTAGTCATAGAACACAATAAAACTGTTAATTACAACCAGCGGTAGTCACTTTGTAACTCTATTCAGTTCATGTTTAATTTATTTGGTGTGGTTTTTCAATGAGATATGTTATTGAAGTAATGAATTATGTAAGAATATTGCATAAACTTGAAATCATTAAAATGTAACATCTGTTCGAAAGTCTTGGATTTTGTGCTTGTACAATGTAGCATGCGAGATATATACATTTAAATAAATTTATCGGTCTTGGATGCTCTCTTTGTTCACGAATAATAATCACTATTCTGTTTAAAGATTTCTTTCAAAAATATGCAAAATTGTTATTAGTGAGTTATGGTTGCTAACTATTTCCAAGCGTTGTAATGAGTATTTGGTCTAAATTTCATCAGGTTGCTCTGACAACTATATGTGTTTAATTCATAAGGCCAGAAAAAGAAATAATTTAACTACCTCTTTTCCTGTTTTCGATACTTATCCAGATATTTATATAAGGCTACATTTTCATTTTCGTAAAGAAAGCCTCAAAAATTACGAGATCACAATATTTATTATAAATACTAATTCATTTATAGAAGCTATTCGAAATAAATTTGAAGCATAACTCATGTGTTCCATTAAATTTCTTAACTATATATTTTAGTAGGCAGGTGACATTTGACTGGAAAATACATATCATCTGCTCCAGATCAAAAACATTTCCATATTTGTTCATAGACAAGGTTCAAAGAACAACAAAATTATTTTGAAATGCCATGAAACAATAGTGGAAATCAACTTTTTAAAATCATATACTTTAAGCCTATAAGACAAACAAAATTTAAATTCTACAAATACGTAGCGACAATAATTGTTTGTCATCATCATGGACACTCGTTGTTTAAGGTTCATTGATACATTACCCAAATAATGTATTTCATACACCAGGAGTAGATCTAGTATTTCTATCCAATTTTGAAACTTGAATAATTAAAACCATGAATGACATATATCATGAATTTTCAGATGACGATCCAAATCACGTCACTTTTCTTTAATATCTTTTATGTTTTTGTTTTATACCCTAGAGACAAAGGAAGACTACACCCTCTAATGGGAACTATGCTCTGTATAAAAAATGGCCTGCTTTCACTTCTACCTCAATGTACAGTTATCAATCAACTCAAACAATTCACTGTTATAACTGAAGGAGGAAGACTAATCTAATTGCATAGCGATTGACTGTTATAAAGCACAAAACCGTCTTAATGTTGGCGGTTCTGGCAACAAATTCGTGTGTTGAATTTTATATTTTCAATCCTGTTCTTGAACTAAATATTTGTTTCGTTGCCTATAGCTAGCTGCAAGTATTATGAATATCTATATTGTTCGTATTATTATAGTCTGTAAGGGTTATTTATTTAATACTGTTTAAAATACTAAATTTCTTATCAGTCATAAGTTTATACAGTTAGATGAGTCATGTATCAATTGTACATGTCATAAACATGATGCCCCACTGACACATTCATAAATTTCCAAAGTTTGAGTTGGACTATTGTTGAAGTAAATATCGCATGATCCGACAAAAACATGAGTTGTTGAGAATGCCAGGGTGACATACGTTTTGATCGGTTAACATTTGATTTTGTTTACTATGTGTAGGAATATGGGTCCTTGATTTGTTTCTGAACCGCGACCCAGCTTTGTATATAATATAGTCATTTTATAGAATAGGTAGCAGTACCAGTCTTGAAACATTTTCAGGTATGTTGAGATGAATTCATTTTTATAATTTAATTGTTTATTGGAATTACAGAACTCAACCTATCTAAGATTACTCATTTCAGTTTCATAAAACTTGTTTGTTTCCACTCATTTTTGTTACGTATTTTAAGATCATAGAGTCGTAACAACATATTAAAACGGTTAAGAAGAAAAAGCAAGTCATGCAACCTGATGCCGATTTATCACAATAGTATAATTACATTCAATGTTTTATATAGCCAGAAATGCCTGTTATTTGTTAAGATGGCATATACATGAATGCAGCTTATAATTATACAAGTAAATACCATGCTATCATGAAAATTCATCCGTGTTTTCTATTGCTCTTTTGATGCAATTTGAGCTCAAAAATCACTGGCTTAATCGAGTACATGCTCGAGTAAAACACAACAAATATGATTTATGGCAAACAAACTTTGATTTCTTTTATTTTATACTACAAATAGAGAAGCGGTGGATCAGTAGTGAAGGGCGAGGGATCAGCAGGTTTGTTCGAATAATGTCTCTGACCAAGGCAAATTCCTCCCATTGCGTCGGCGCAAAATAGCGTCTATGTGCTACTGTGTCGTAACGCACACAACTAAACCAAACCCTATCATGAAACTGTCATCCTTGTGGCCACTGCCGCTGATGACAGCATAATTTGTGTTCTGGATTAACTCAAATCATGAAATCTGTTTGGAAAACCTTTCGGATAATTGGGTCATGATTGCTGCTTGTAAAGCTGGAAGCGTTTACCATAACAAAGTAACACTCGAAGGAATCAGACTTGCATAAGGACATCTTTGATGTTCTCTGAGTCGCGTCCAATATGCCTGAAGGTCTTATCGATGAACAACGACCATATTCCAGTTTGAATTCGTCGGTATACTCATTTGAACTGAAAGGTAATAGAGCATGCAACCTTCTTACTATAGTACATGGCATGGCCGTTTTATCTGCTACAAGTCAATGTTTTTCTGTACTTCACTCCGACAGAGGATTCGTAGCTCAGCGGGGTAGAAAGGACTGGGCGTGGATAAATTGTGCACATAGCAACACGTTATACATTTAAAGATGATCATAAGTGTCTGGTTGGAGCCTTTTATGTTCTGTTGGGCAATCCTAGTTTTACACCTTTAGGTGTCTATCAGGGAAGATTGAATCTTTTTTTTATTAAGGATACATTTCCTCTGGGATCTATCCTGGATGTTTTGATTTTTGTTTTTTGATGATAAATTGAAGCATGACATGAATTTATGCATTAAAACCATTTACACATTTACTCAGACGATTCTAAGCTATCTGAATTTTCATGAATATAGGAATCTTAAGAATGTTAAAATATTTGAGTTATTGCGAGGTTTCCATTAAATTTGCCGTTTTAATAAATGTTTTTCAAACTGAATAAAAATTTAATAATCCTGAATATTAATCTGGACTGAAGCACGTCCAAAGAATATTAGCACTTCATTGTTTTTTCAGATGATACGGTTTTAATGTATAAAGATGGGTACATCATTTGACCTAAACTCTTATTTCGATTCTCTAGTCCAGTAAGAAAGAAAACAAACAACTAACAATCGAATAAAATAAATAGACACAAAGAAAGAAAACGTTTACACTGATCCAGATCTGAGTGCCATTGGATATAATTGTGCTGGCTTCAATCAGTCATGACGAAATATCCTTTAGCGCTGACAGAAATAATGTCAAGGTCATTCAAGTTTACTACCCTGAACACAGTAAACATAGATTCAATTAATTTATGCTTCTTTTCTAGTATTTTTTAAAAACCAATTTCTACATGTGGCAATGAGATATTGACAGTTGGATATAATTTAATTCTTTGCAAGATAAAACTATTTTTATTCATTAAAACATATATTCATAACATAGACCAATTTTTGGAAGAAGTTTAAAAAGATACTTTACATAGATAAAGTCAAATTGTATTAGCTAAGATGTCAAAGCCTGAATGAACGTGAATTATCGAATGAAGAAATTAAGAAATTAAGTAGGTATCAAACGAACATATACCTTTATTGCATAATATTTAAATTACCTTCAAGCTGAATAACAAATAAAGACGAATAATGCATTGTCTATACAGTTTCAACCGTTTTGTTCGATTATGATTTTCAGTTATAAATGTCACGAAGCATGCTTTCGCTAATATCATTAACTCGCCCAATATCCTTTACATATGCACAACCATTCGTGTCGTAGCCATTACAACTGGACTTGGATTTTCTCAGAGGCACTATTCTTTGAATATGCAACACACCAATGCTTATACTAAGATACAATGTGATACAGTCATCTTTCTCTTTACCACACAAAGTTCTTCTTAGAGGGAATTATTCTCTGAATATGCCACACACCAATATTTTTACTAAGATACTATGTGATACAGTCATCTTTATCTGTACCTCACTCACTCTTCTTAGAGGGAATTATTCTCTGAATATGCCACAAACCAATATTTATACTAAGATACTATGTGATACAGTTATCTTTGTATTTACCTCACAAAGTCTTCTTAGAGGGAATTATTATCTGAACATGCCACAGACCAATGTTTATACTAAGATATTATGTTATAAAGTCATCCTCACTCACTATTCTCAGAGGTAATTATTCTTTGAATATTCCACACACCAATATTTATACTAAGATATTATGTGATACAGTCATCCTTATCTTTACATCACTCACTCTTCTCAGAGGAAATTATTCTCTGAACATGCCACAGACCAATGTTTATACTAAGATATTATATGATATAGTCATCTTTATCTGTACCTCACTCACTCTTGTTAAAGGGAATTATTCTCTGAATATGCCACACACCAATGTTTATACTAAGATATTATGTGATACAGTCATCTTTATCTCTCTCTCTCTCTCTCTCTCTCTCTCTCTCTCTCTCTCTCTCTCTCTCTCTCTCTCTCTCTCTCTCTCTCTCTCTCGTATCTTAGAGGGAATTATTCTCTGAATATGCCAAACACGTTTCGATATACCAAGATACATCTTTATCCAGTCATCTTTACCTCACTCACCCTGCTTTCTAAAATCAAAGTAATGTCGACAATTAGATATGCTATTTTTAGCAGCTGAAATATTCATGTATTTTTCCTGAAAATGTTGAAATATAACACAATATGTTAAAATGCCTTTTGCATGTTTTACAGTGTCAACGTGTAGGATTAGTATATACAAAAATTTATCTTGAACAGATGTTGGCTTTAATTATTCAAACCAGAGATGAGATTGCTTTCAACCAGACTTGCGATTGCTTTCAAACCACACTTGTGATGGCTTATTGAGCTTCATGATGTTCAAAATACACTTGCTATAAAACTGAAGGTACTAATTATAAAAAAAAATTAGTATATCCACTCTAGAAATGATTGAACATAACATCCAGGCTGTTCGGTTTTGGGATACCATGACGGACTGATAACAAAAAGCAGAGAAGATAAAAAAGTAGAGTTACAAGGACAGATATATAATTAATTGAAAGGAGATTGTGAAAAAGTTTCAACGGATACACTATCAGTTATTTATTTGGTTTACGAACCACATTCATGAATATGACGGTCTATTTATTCATAGTGTGCAGAATGGAAAATATGAGTTCAAGCGTATGTAAGTTTCAAATAGTGCTGCAACCTGAATGGTTTTCTCAACAAATAAGCATACATTAAGAACGGTTCTGTGCCACGAGCTACATGCATTATCAGGAGAATATAAATTGAAAATTATTGAATTTCATGAGTGAGATGTTTTCCACAAATTTATTACATGAATAGAATTAGTACCGCAAGGCATATAAAAATCGTTAACTGTTAATTGTATTAGAGGAGAGCCTAGTCAGCACTTCCGTTTAAACCACTTGTATCCTTAATCCAAATTACCTTCTCAAGCTGTAAAGAAAATCACAAACTATGTAAATTCTGCATGCTTCTAGTTAAGCATTTGCCCCTGGCCCTCTTTAGGTATGATCAGTATATTGGCATTATACACAATTTATTTTTAATATCTCATCGAACACCAAACTGGAGCCTCAGCTTCGTCACCTTTGTGGGCTATATAATCAACTACACTTTCGACTGACAATCTGCTGATAAGCTCTAACGTTTGTTCGCGACTTTTATGGGAGTTTTAGTGATATATTTATTACAAACCAGTTTGGGGTCAAGAATCTGAATTAAGCACGTCAAAGCCCGCTTTTTAATATCTGGATTTCGTTTTTTTTTCTATAACATCTTCAAATGTAAAAATCCTAGAAAATGGCAAAAGGGTTAAACTTTACAAGGATCAAACTTTAGAGTATTAGTCTGAGATATACGATAGTTTTCAAAAGGGTCTGAGCAAGTGGTTATGTAGATAGAGTACGTGTTAATTCATTAACCATTTTTTTACACGAACCGTTAATCAAATGAATACATTACCAAATATTTGTTAAAGAGGGTTTGAACATTAACGAAACGTCTATACGTGAAATTCAAATATTTCTGGTGTAATAAAGCCGCATATGACAGATCAGCCGAAACCAGTCTCATCACGAAATACATTTTAAAAAATCATATCATTTTACTTTGTACATAGGAAATAGGAAATATGTATGCGCTTGTTCAATATATACTGATATTTTTGTTGTTCTCCTTTGTCTTTATAATGCAGGAATATTTATTTACGATATTCAATTCGCGGACAGAATAAAACAAATAGCGGTGATATTCAGAATTTAGCATGGAGTTATATTAAACTTTATGTTAGTAACATGCATTGTCCGTCAGAACAAACGAATACAAGAATGTTTCGCGTGCAAACCAACTATACAAGCAAAATGATTCACCATGGTGAAATTAAAAAGGTAATGACAGTAATATATGTCGAATCTGTTCTAACAAAATTAATGTTGCGTTTACATATCCTTGAAACATAGCTTTGTACGATCTTGTACTTGCCATATCAATTGAAACATAGATTGATACAATCATCTACTTGCGTATCCTTGAAACATGGCTTGATGCAATCTTGATATTACGTATCCTTGAAACATTGATTCATCATGAACATGTCATAGCAAGTCTGGGATGTTTTGATAACAAATCTCGTGTTTGTTAATTTCATACAAAGCACTCTCCGAGAATGGTTTCAGGGAACTGTAAAAGAAGAGTACTCACATAAGTTTATTGTGTGAGATGTTAAGTAGAGATTACCTTAATTTATATTCTTCAACACTTTAGAAACCACCACCACCACCCACATACGATTCTGGTCATCTAAATGTAGACAATGTACCAACAGCTAAAGGTGTAATATGTCCTGATACAATTTGCATGTATAGACAATGTATCAATAACTGACTGTGTAATATAGCCTGATACAAATTGCATGTAGACAATGTATAAACAACTGACAGTGTAATATAGCCTGGTTAATTAGGCGTGTAGACAATGTATAATTAGCTCACTGTGTAATATAGCCTGACACAATTAGCATGTTGATAATATAACAGCAGCTGATTTGGTAATGTAATCTCTTATTATATGCTCATTTTTTCTCCGTTAACTTTCCATTGTTAGAATTGTTCAATATTCTAAAATATTGCATTCGCGTGCAACTTAATATTAAACTCACGTGTGCCCAATAGTTTATTAGGAACTACACTGTACACAAATCACGTACACTTTTGTGGTAGACGCTTTACGTAATGGTTGATTAAATTTGTGTCTGATGTGAAATTGTGAAATCATGGATGACATGTAACAAGCTGCAGATGGATGATGATAAAACTAAAGCCATCCTGATTACAACACAAAGACTTTCTCATTCACATCCTTTACCCCAGACAATAAATATTAGCAACATCAACATTAAATTCAAGCAGTCAGTACGAAACCTTGGGGTCACTTTTGACAGTACTCTCTCATTGCGTCAACATGTCATGAACATGTGCCGGCCTGCATATCTTGAGCTGAGACGCATCAGCTCCATTCGCAAGAATCTGTCAGTTGATGCCACTAAAACACTTGTGTGTTCCTTAGTACTTTCAAGACTGGACTATTTTAATTGAATTATGCCTGGTTCATATCAATATCTCCTTCAGAAACTTCAAAAAGTTCAAAACACTGCTGCTCGGATTATACTTAAAGTACCATAATCAGCGCATGCCTCTCCGCTGCTCTGTACCATACACTGGCTATCCATACGATGAAGAATTAAACACAACATTTGTTCTCTGTGCTGCATTTCACTGACGGACTCCAGTCCAATATACCTATCTGACATCACCCATGTGTATACACCTGCACGATGCTTACGCTCCTCTTCTGACAACCGTATTCTCAATATTCCCATTATGAAGTTGAAATCATATGAACAACGTTCTTTTGCATACCAGGACCCAGCAACATGGAACGAATTGCCCACTGCACGTAGACACAAAGACACGGTGATCTCATTCAAGAGCGCCCTTAAAACCCATCCATTTCAACTTCAAGAACAGTCATAAAGACCTAACAATGTACCAATTTATCGTATCCTTACCTTAAATATTTACAACATATTTTTGTTTTTAATTTTTGTGGTGTTTGTATTTAATTTTGCAATCATTTCATGATATATGTTCTTATTCTTTTTAAGCGGTGTCAAATGTTGTAAAGCTCTTAGAGCTTTTAAAGATTAGGCGCTATATAAATTCCTCATTATTATTACAATTTAAGGAGATGTTTTGTAGACTGGCACAAACTAACTGCTTGGGAACATTCCACGTTAATATTTTTTATACAATATTTCGGATTTAGGCTAGCTGTAGATGACAGGGAGAGTCATTACTAATAACATGCAAGTGACAAGGCATATACTTTCTTCTTTAGCTGGTAATAAGAGTGTCAAAAGATATGCTTACAGTTTTACATCCTGAATGTCCTCAAAAGAAGTTTCTTACTACCGCAAATCCTAAATATGTGAGCCATTTCATGGGTTCTCAAGCTTGATTACATATTTTAAAATTGTAATATAATTTTGACTAGATTCTAAGTGCAATTACATCCTCCATACTGCACTCAAAATGAAATAAACATTAAATTCCATAGTGTCTTTTCGATAATTGCAATTGAAAGACCACACATTTGTTCCCCATTATGATATCCAACATTCATTGACAAAACAGAAACACACATGCAGATGTCAACACGCTTCTTCCTCCCTGCTTCAATCCGATGTATTTCATATAGAATTGGCACAGACGCTGCTGAAACCAGATGTACTTTATGCAGACACAACATGTCTATAATCCTGAAATTAACAAAAACTATTTACACCAGATCAAATGGAAAAGTTGTTGCAATGTGTATGCATTCACAGTATGACTATGTGCGCATTATTAATGTTATTATTGTGCAATGACGAATCTGCGCTGGTTATATAATGTGGAATACAGCATAAATCCAGTTATTTTGTTTCTTGTAGTGTCTATTTGTTTATATAATTAAGCCTTGGGTAGAATTTGAAAATGAGAACATAATGAAATGTTTACTGCATTTGTATGAGGGAAAGATAAACTCGTTTTGTTTATTGTATATACTGCACTCCCAAGGTCGTGCAGTATATCCATCCGAAAACGAAACTCGTTCATATTTTCCTATACAAGTCCATGAACCTATTAATACAATTTGCATATAGACTATATATCAACAGCTGACTGTGTAACATAACCTGATTCAATTTTATTGAAGACAACACGTGAAAGCTGACTTCATACCTGGCTTTATTGCTTGTGTTTTCGGGTCTCCCCTTGAAAGGTCCCCTCACTACTCTGTCCTGGTGTGTTTGCGTCTCGGCTTGGCTAACGTGGTTATCTGAGAATGTTTGCCAAAAGGCTCTGTGGGTCAGATGCCCTCCCGGTGTTTTTCGAGGCAACTCCGCCACGAAATGTGCTAGCTGCCGTGTATATAGAGTCTATCATGCACTGAAGAGTGTTTAAAATCCACCAAAATTGTTGGGGTATTTTTTATTCCTCCCAATTATCCCTTTAAAATGTTCCCAGTTTAAATTGTCATTCATATTTACATGCAATAATAACGTTTCAGTGCTCTTTAAAGAGTAAAAGCATATTGCTTATCTCGAGTCTTTCAATGTCATTCAGATTATCTTATTTCAATCAAGTTAACTTTTACCAATTTTTTTCCTAATCGTTATTTGATAGCTCTCTAAAAATTGTTCCGATAATACAAGTTATATAGTTTGGCGCTAAAAAGCCAAATCCAATGTAGAAGTGCTGAAGTTAATTATTTTTTCCTACTGTAATATTTTTTTTTAAAAGTCGTTATATTTATAATCGTGATTTATAGGTATCCCAAAATGAATAAGTTAATTGTATTGCAGCAAACAGCCATGTCATGCACGCATTAGTCTAGAAATTGAATGATGAGATCTCACAAGGTAAATTTTTGTCATGGGTTCGCATATAACCAATGTTGAATAGTAAATAAAGCTGCTCAAATTTCTATGGCCTTTGTACAAATATATCGATAAAAGCCTGGATTGAATAACTCCGAGCAATGACAAGACTTAATTGGACACACAATAGAGTACAACTTAATTCTAATATGTGACACTGAATTTTAATGCTAAAAAATAGTCTGGGCGACAATACTTATTTCATACATCATTTACAGCATCAATCATAATATCTACTTCATTGGTAATAGATACCAATAACTAATAATACACATTATCCCAGAAAATGAACAAAATAATATTATGTTACAGAATTAATAGATTCTGTAAAAAATATGTAACAGTCATACCATAGATAGCGTTTACAAATGCAGTGATAAATTTATGCAATATTTATTGTAGACAATCATCACACAGGTTATTCCAACATTGAATTACTATCATGTTCATACACGTTACATTAAAAAAAGCTGAAATATGTAAGATAAAAGAAAATTCATATATACCTTTCCATGACCATAATTGGAAGAATTTAGCATATTGCAAATATAGATCACAGTTACAACGAATGTGCCCTTTGAATCATCTTTCATACCTAATACGTGGTCCTCGCCCTTTCCCAGAAACTCAGAAATGGACGATAGTTAACGAAACATTGGAACTAATGATAATTTTGTTTTTCATATAGTGTTTTAATATCAATACCTGGCAATGCAGTTTAATGTAACATTATAGATGCTAATTAAAATAGCATGTATACTTGCAGAATGGGATGTTTGTTCAAATGTCTTGTCTTTTGTTTTGAGGATTTATAAAGTTTATCTATCAATAGAGATTACTGCAAGTTATAGTGGTAAATTATATATATATATATATATATATATATATATATATATATATATATATATATATATATATATATATATATATATATATATATATATATATATATATATATATATATATATATATATATTCATACATACACAATGTGGCATATCTGTCATTTCATATATACTACTTAAACAGAAAATGTGCAGATTTTCATATTATTTTACAAAGGCAAATATGATAAAACAAAAGCAGGTATACATCATCACTTGCAATCTATAATGAGAATCTTACACATAAGTTTCACACATTGACAATGTATCTTGCTGGGCATCAGCCGAAAAGTTGTCAGTTGAATTCACGCCAGATCCATTTGTCTCTAACTTGAAATTTGGCACATTTGGCAAGAAAATGTTCTGTTGCCAGTAAATATGGACAATATATACACTCTGGTCAAGGTTCACCCTGGCGGTGTATAAATGAAACAAGTATTTGGGTCCGATACTAGAGCAGCACATTGTAAAGTATACCGGAAGAAAACAAAAATCTTTGCTATGGTAATGCAATTAACAATGAATATTTTGTGACTGGCCATTCATCCATAAACATGACCGCTTTTAAAATATTACAATCATTTCCACATCTTCAATTAATCATTACTGTGTCAGATTTAGTAACCGTGGGATATCATTGCGTTTCCGGTTTGTCGACTTAAGTTAATGGGATAACTTTATCAATTTGACTAATCGGTCGAAACTCTTGCCCTGCAGTGTTCCGTGCAATGTTGTCAATTTCGTTTAATTCCACCAACATGCACATAGAAGACAGAAACGTAGGGCCATAACGGAATATATCACGCAACAAAGTTAAGAAATTTAATAAATTTGTTTTGCGAACTGAGTTATTGAGAAGTTATACAATCTTTACTTAATGCGTAGTTTCCATATAGTTTGAACTTTACTAATTGCGTAGTTTCCATATCGTTTGATCTTTACTTAATACGAATTTTCCGTATCGTTTAAGGTAGAAACAACTTAAAACTGATTATACTAACCAATTCATCAAAACTTATGTTGATAAATAAATCCATCCAACAAAATTAGTCGTATGCACTACTTACAATTTCTTGTAACGACATAGAAAGATAGAAAGACATTAAGTACTTGGATTGCATGATTCTTGTTTTGATTACTTTATATACATGGAAAACATCAAAATTTATTTTAATTTTGCTTCAATTAAAATGACTCAACAACCAGTAGCAGAGGATATAAATTGCAAGTTCATTAGATAATATTAATAAGAAATTAGGTATGCAATATTGCATTCAACTTTCAGCCAATACGTTTTGCATCACATGTGTGATTTTCAGGCTTTCAGAACACAGGTGTAATTACAATATAATGCCATATAGCCGTTCCTACGTCACATGTCAGTGGTAGGTCATAATGTCAACATGTTTATGAATAACGCCATTACAAAGATAAGCCTGAACGTTCTCACATACAATTATACCTGTAATTAAACGATTGATCCTGATTTCGAATGCTAGGTCGTTACCATATGTGTGATCCTTTCATTAAATCGTCAAATAGTTTTACTTTTTGTTACAGAAGATCTTTGTGTATTGCTTCCACGTTTATTATTCATTTAGCAGGTTGTAACAGAAACGATAAATTATATGTTACACAAATCTATGTCGTAGACAAATGGAACAAAGCTCTAGTAGTAGATTTCATTTCTGTTAATTATTTTGTCTTCAAATTTTACCTTTGCAATATCCCAAAAGTCATTTCATATTGAAATGTTGATAGGTTATAAAGACTTACTAAGCTGTTTTGGATACACGATACATAATGCAAACACTGCTTTCAATAATTGTTCAAAGTCCCTAGACAATGTCGTCATAATTGACTCAACAATACACATTCACATGTAAAAAATATACTCACCACGAATGTAAAGATTTTTTTTTCTGCAAATAAAGTACATTGTTTGTGGACAAAAATCACGTGTGCTCCTATATAGGTTCGTTGAGTGGAAAATATACAATATCTTCATAATTATAAAAGAAATGGAAAAATTGGGGTAACGTTAATATTGTTATACAGATCATGCGCACTGTACTGCTTCAGTCCAAATAGCATGAAGTGTAGAATAACAGTAAATAAATTTTGCTGTGAAATAAATGAAACATATCAGAAACACATGAGGATATATTATTGAATTTCTTGAGATTTTTAAAGCGTATACTCATGGTATTTTTACAACACTCCCTCACGCTTTCTCTTCTCCTTCGGTATGTTTGGTTTAATTTACATCCCAGTGACAGACATTACTATTCGTCGTCTAGAAAAACACCTTTACTAAACTAATCACTTAACTTGAAACGATCAGTATCAGCAAACTTACGAATCCGCCAAACTACTTCAAATCTGTTTAATGTTTTCATTCTTGATCGCATTGTTTCGGTGGAACGGGGAGGTATGATATTGATAAAAAGCACTTCTTTCAACTACGCCATTCCCAGTTCCTACAAAGATAAATAATCGTAAGGAGACTGTAACGCCCATTTAAATACTTCAGTTTTTTTGGTGTAAGGTATTTTATTATATATTTGTTATCGAAGTTTGGACTTCAACGATCCGATGTGGTTCTTGGATCAAAAATGGTTTTTAACCTCCCAAGAATGGCTTTATTCAAATCCTACGAAAAAGAACTAATCGCATACGTCTATTAATGATGAAATCAATTATAAAGTCACCCCAAATCAGAGTTTGATT
Source organism: Potamilus streckersoni (assembly GCA_016746295.1). Lineage (NCBI taxonomy): Eukaryota > Metazoa > Mollusca > Bivalvia > Unionida > Unionidae > Potamilus > Potamilus streckersoni. The sequence continues at coordinate 794,408 of JAEAOA010002323.1, forward strand.
CCAAATGCATTACTTACTTTTGGACAATGCATGCATACTGATTCTTGGTGACAAATCAGTGTAAACAATTATTCATGAATTAGATATAACGGCGTATAATTATTATTAAAACTCATATTTGAGAATGGGATTTGATGATATAATTTGTTTTATTATTTGAAATACTGAATACATTTTTATCTTTATTTCAGTTTAACAGTTCTACACATTCAGCCAAAGCGCGATATTTCGAAATATATTGCCAAACAGATGATGTTGAAAGGCTCCCCGGGCAGGGAATGCAGTGATGTGATTAGATCTGTAAAGTCTCTCATGCTCGGCTAATTCGTCTTCCGCGAAGTATTGCTTTTAAATTAATTCCGTGCTTTCAAAGAGTGAAGAAAATTTTTGAGATTGGCATTCCACTTGACCTGGTCTAATAGGATTCTGTCTGTTTGGTTGATTGACTTCCACTTCATGTCGTCTTTATTTGGGGATAGAATATTACAGCTTCGCTGTTATATATATATAAATATATATATATATACATACATATATATATATATATATATATATATATATATATATATATATATATATATATATATATATATATATATATATATATATATATATATATATATATATATATGTATGTATGTATGTATGTTAATATATAGGATGTGGGTTGTAGGAATGCAAAGCTCAGAAACTCCAGGTGCCCAATGTAAAATTCTGAATGACGGTAATTATATACAATAATAATTTTGGCCATGCTGTCTTATACTCATTGTCAACGTTGTTGTTAAAAGCCAACATCACTTTTTACAGGCTACATTCTGCCTTCTCATGCTTCGGTACCTCATTTTTTCGTGGTTTTGATTCATTTATCTTTATATTTGCCTACATTGAGTCTGTCTGTTAAACGGTAGACGAGGAAAGAAGAAGCTCTGTATTATTTAGAACATCTAATGAATCAACATTGACAGTGTAAACTGAGCAGCTTCATCGCAGCACTGGTATTACGTCATTGTTTTATATTATTGTTGATATGTCTTCTTTGTAGAGTTTTAGTGTGGATGTTTTAAAGAGGATGTCATGCTCATCATAGAGGGTTACATCCCTTTGGAAAGACAGCCCCACTGCCACGACGATGTGAATTTGGTGGTAGGACAATGCAGAAGACGACAACGCATGATGCACTCTTCATATTGCAATGTCTGCCACACTTTCGCTATAGCGCTTTAGTGCTGAAGGTGAAGATATTACATAATAAGCTAGAGAATGTCAGAAATGTTTGGCATGCAGAGATTGTGGACGGGACTGACGAAGTTGGGAGGTAGTATCCGACAACATAATACAACCTTATATAATGTACAAAATGAAGCTTATTTGAACAGTCTTGTGTGGTCTGATTCTTTATACCTAATTTTTGATTGAGTTGGATTTCAATCGATGATAATGGATACAATATTGATCCAGTCAACATATCCGTGTATTATTGCGCAAAGACAATGTCCTAAGGTTCACATGACCATAGGGTCAAAACAGCCATCACTCAGCCATATATTCTATTCGTGCATGAGTTGTGAAGAGCGTGTTGGATGGGACTGAAATATTTTAGAAATGAACTAATATAGAACGTCAACTTAAATCCGCATCTGTACTGCAGAATATAGTTGCTATTTTGTTGTTGTTATTGTTGTTAACGCTCTTTTTCCTTGTTCTTTTTCTTGTTCTTCTTATTCTTGTTGATGATGTTTTTGTTATTTTTGTTGTTGTTCTTCTTGCTATTGTTATTATTATTATTATTATTATTATTATTATTATTATTATTATTATTATTATTATTATTATCACTGATATAGAGATACACATCAAATATTATCTGAATTTTAGTGTTTTCTTAATACTAACATAATTCATACTGCTAAATTCTTTAAGATCATGACTCACGTGAATAGTAGTGGTCGAATGTTTATTTCCTTTTATCTATAGATGATGAAGCAAGTCATTTAAATATGTTTAGTTATCTTGTAAATAATAGAACATTAAGTTCCGAGTATGTCTTATGCACTGAAAAATGTTGCACGGCTCAGATCCATAAAACAAGGTATACAGTATCACCACTACGCTAGAAGTATCAGGTCGTTGACAAAGCATAACAGAATGATCTTGACAAGCACAGAAAGAAAAATAAATGCTACAAAGCTGTTGACAAAGCATAACATATTCATATTGACAAGCACAGACAGAGAAATAAATGCTACAAAGTCGTTGACAAAGCATACCAGATCGATATTGACAAGCAGACAGGAAAATAAATGCTACAAAGTCGTTGACAAAGCATACCAGATTGATATTGGCAAGCACTGACAGATAAATAAATGCTGCAAAGTCGTTGACAAAGCATACCAGATTGATATTGACTAGCACAGACAGAGAAATAAATGCTACAAAGTCGTTGACAAAGCATACCAGATTGATATTGACAAGCACAGACAGAAAAATAAATGCTACAAAGTCGTTGACAAAGCATGCCAGATTGATCTTGACAAACACAGACAGAGAAATAAATACTACAACGTCGTTGAGAAAGCATACCAGATTGATCTTGACAAGCACAACAGAAAAATAAATGCTACAAAGTCGTTGACAAAGAACACCAGATTGATCTTGACAAGCACAACAGAAAAATAAATGCTACAAAGTCGTTGACAAAGCACACCAGATTGATATTGACAAGCACAGACAGAGAAATAAATGCTACAAAGTCGTTGACAAAGCATACCAGATTGATATTGACAAGCACAGACAGAGAAATAAATGCTACAAAGTCGTTGAAAAAGCATAGCAGATTGATTTTGACAAGCACAGACAGAAAAATAAATGCTACAAAGCTGTTGACAAAGCATACCAGATTGATATTGACAAGCACAGACAGAAAAATAAATGCTACAAAGTCGTTGACAAAGCACACCAGATTGATATTGATAAGCACAGACAAAAAAATAAATGCTACAAAGCCGTTGACAATGCATGCCAGATTGATCTTGACAAGCACAGACAGAGAAATAAATACTACAAAGTCGTTGACAAAGCACACCAGATTGATATTGACAAGCACAGACAGAAATAAATGCTATAATGTCGATGACAAAGCATACCAGATTGATCTTGACAAGCACAGACAGAGAAATAAATGCTACAAAGTCGTTGACAAAGCATACCAGATTGTTATCGACAAACACAGACAGAAAAATAAATGCTACGAAGTCGTTGACAAAGCACACCAGATTGATATTGACAAGCACAGAGAGAGAAATAAATGCTATACAATTGTTTTGTTAGTGGTCATAATGTGGAGTTGTGTGATTTATCATAAATGATTAAATATTGTTCATAAATCATAATGATTAAATATTTTTCATAAATCGTAATGATTGAATATTGTTCATAAATCATAAATGATTAAATATTGTTCATAAATAATAAATGATTAAGTATTGTTCATAAATCATAAATGATTAAATATTGTTCATAAATCATAAATGATTAAATATTGTTCATAAATCATAATGATTAAATATTGTTCATAAATCATAAATAATTAAATATTGTTCATAATCATAAATTATTAAATATTGTTCATAAATTATAAATGATTAAATATTGTTCATAAATCATAAATGATTAAATATTGTTCATAAATCATTAATGATTTAGTATTGCTCATAAATTATAAATGATTAAATATTGTTCGTTAATCACACATGATTAAATATTGTTCATAGTTTCTAGGAAGAGTCAATGTTCAGGGGAATTATTGCTAGTTAATAGAGATATCCATCTCCATAGAACGCAAACTTACATCTCTGCTTAAGTCTGTTTTACTGAGTACCTACTATTTTAATTTTAAAAAAAAATGAATTCATGTTTTCAATAATTTTACTTTTATAATCATATAATTTTTTTTTCTGTTTGGGGCACCAGACAGATGCCCCCTCCCCTACTTAATAAAAAAAAGAAACAGTAAAGTGCTTTTACGTGTTTTTGTTTTCTCCCTGATGTGTTGCTATGTGTACATTATAAACAGAATTTTGATCAAACATTTTTATCATTATCTCAATTTTTGATGGGGTATTTATTTCCTATTATATCTAAAGGTTCACTCATCCGATAGGGTTTCATTTACCATATCGAGGTCGTTCACCCTTGTTCATTTTTATGTGACCTTTGCCCAGTGTGTCCTAAGTCATATGTGTGCTATGTGCATTGTGCTATACTGTATGTTGCTATATAGTATATTTGTAAGGACAGCCGTTATATCAAATCATTTCCCAGTTTTCTAACACAATACTTATAGTGTATATGCATATATTGTCACTTTTATTCACGTTACATTCATACCTAATATATACATATATACTGACAAAATTTTTTTTATAAAAAAAATGTTATTAGTTAATTAATTTATGTAATTTGAAATTTTAGAGATTTTTAAATTTAAGGGTGAGACGGTGCATAATATTTTGAAAAAAAGACACCTAATGTATTACATGATAAGCGTAGTGTATCGTCTCTCCCTTTATATGTATATTATACTTTATTACAGGCTTCCAAGGATTATTTTTCCTAATGCAGGGTATAAACATTTTTTTTAATTATGTTACTCCCTGCGTTTTTTCCTCAGTTTTCATCAATTTTACTAAGGGTGTTTCAAATTTGCCAAAATTTTGTTTACTACACATGGGATTTTCGGAGGCACTTTTGAAGGCGTGCCCACATCGCGTATCGCCATGTGATATAACTCTACGATGTCCTTGTCTCTTGCTTCTTCCATGTGTAGGTTCCTGTCTATAAAAATGAAAAATAATACAAGTTAGATATTATTATTGCATTTTTAGTTTTGTTAATTTTTTTTCTCCATTTCCTAATTGGTATAACTTGATCCCATTTTTTCATTATTGATATAATATATGCAATTATTTTCATATATATATATATATATATATATATATATATATATATATATATATATATATATATATATATATATATATATATATATATATATATATATATATATATGCAATTATTTATATAAGTGACTTTGATATTAGTAAGTAACTCGTTTTGTCTCCGCCTTGCAACTGCATCCTTAGTAATAGCATTAATATAAAGTTTAATTTGAATTGTTTGAAATTAGCGCATCATGCATTTAGGTGATACCTCTTTATGTTTCGTAGTCTTTCTGACACAAATCTATTTGTCTCTAATTGAAACTCCTTGGTTATAGGAACTAACAGGTTACAAGTCATCATCAAATGCTATGCACATGTGATATTTCAGTCGACATAACTTAGCTTTTAACTTTCGTTGATATATTCACACGTGCAATCTAATCACCAGCAATGCATTTCAATAGAATATATTAAGTGGGACGATATTGTTGGTGGTCAATTTGGACTTTGTTTTCTTCGTTCAAAGTGTCTAAATGTGCCATACATTTATTTCATTTGTAACATGTGGGAGACTTCTTGAGCAAATGGTAAGCATAACTAAACCAAATTCTCCGTAAAAGTACAAATAAGCGATTTCTTCCAAAACCAAAATTAGTTACAGATACTGATTTGGACAGACTTTGATAGCAGTTAGCAAATTTATGAACAAAATGTTATGGGATTCTGATAAAATGTTATGGGATTCTGATAAAATGTTATGGGATTTTGATAAAATCTCATGGTATATTGATACCAAAATGTTACGGAATTTTGATAAAATGTTTTGGGATTTTGATACCAAAATGCTATGGAATTCTGATACCAAAATGCTTTTGGATACCTATACCAAAATGCTATGGGATTCTGATACCAAAATGCTATGGGATTCTGATACCAAAACGCTATGGGATTCTGATACCAAAACGCTATGGGATTCTGATTCCAAAATGCTATGGGATTCTGATATCAAAATGTTATGGGATTCTGATGTCAAAATGCTATGGGATTCTGATATAAAAATGCTATGGGATTCTGATACCAAAACGCATTGGGATGTTGATACCAAAATGATATAGGATTCGGATAAAATGCTTTGGGATTCTGATACCAAAACGCTATGGGATTCTGATACCAAAATGTTATGGGATTCTGATACCAAAATGCTATGGGATTCTGAAACCAAAATGTTATGAGATTCTGATATCAAAATGCTATGGGATTCTGATACCAAAACGCTATAGGATGTTGATATCAAAATGATATGGGATGTTGATAACAAAATGCTATGGGATTCTGATACCAAAATGCTTTTGGATACCTATACCAAAATGATATGGGATTCTGATACCAAAATGTTATGAGATTCTGATACCAAAATGCTATGGGATTCTGATATCAAAATGCTATGGGATTCTGATACTAAAATGCTATAGGATTCTGATACCAAAATGCTTTTGGATACCTATACCAAAATGATATGGGATTCTGATACCAAAATCTTATGAGATTCTGATACTAAAATGCTATGGGATTCTGATACCAAAATGCTATGGGATTTTAATACCAAAATGCTATGGGATTCTGACACCAAAATGCTATTGGATACCTATACTAAAATGCTATGGGATGTTGATAACATAATGCTATGAGAATACATATATTTTGGCTTGATGACATATGCAACTGTTAATGTTGAATATATAGTTGAAAGCTGAGACATTTATTTACATCTTCTCTGCACTAAAAGTTACTTTAGAAGCAGATTACTAAAAGAATTTACCCTGGTTATGAGTTTAAATACACTGATACAAAGTTCGTCTAATTTACAATTAGACTTTGGTTTTTCGTTGGAAATCTTCATGTTCTGTTATTGGCCCATTTATGTAATCGGCACACTAAGTAATCGGCTCATTACGTATTTATTATATATTTTGTTGGAGTATTTGTTGTAAAGATCAAAATGCTTCCCTGTGAAATGTATTTAATTTCTGTAAATTTTGAAACGAACGAACTCTGCTTGAGGTTTTAACCGATTCAAATTAAATTGGTTGTCAGGTAAAGAATAAGTCTTTATCACATAATCATGTTATATATCCTTTCCACATATGTTGAAACTTTATTTCCTTCAATCATTCATGTATAAGGATGGAGTAGGACAACGTGCGTCCGGTTTATCTCATTAACCAGTTAACTTTAATAGTACAATATACACTATCCAGGGACAATCTGAAGTTGGAACGTAACATTACTGGCTCATTTTACTTTTGTACCGATATAAACCTGATGAAAATGGAATAAGCGTATCTGTTTTGACATTTTCAGCAACGAAATTCGTAACGAATCAGTTTTAATTTGCAACGGACATAATTATGATTGCGGTTTGTCGACCTCAGTTAATCATATAGCTTTATCAATTTCTGTAATTGGCCGAAATGCCGCTCAGTGTTGCGTGCAATGTTGCCTAATCAATTTCATTCCACATCAATGAACATTGAAGACCGAGAAGCGACGTCTATTCATGAATTATAATTTCTGGAAATCTGAAAATAAAGATTTGTGCTTTGTTTTTTTTTGTTGTTGTTTTTTTAAGAACCTGGTTAAAGACAAGTTCAAACAATATTTTACTGGATTTGGTATGATGTGAGTTCATATACTTTTGAATTTGACTGTAGTTATCATTGTAATTCAAAATAACATTGAACATTACAACCTCAGCCACAGTGATTACTTTCTAATTCAATGATTCTTTACCAAAAAAGCCCAGAAAGAAAACAGTGTTTTGTTTAGTAAAATTCGATTCTTTATTACCTTATATTTGTGAATAACACGACATATTACTTTTGCAAGTTTCCAAGAAAATTAAAAACTATACTGTAAAAGAGTTTGAATGATTTGCATATAAAAACTGTGAAATCCGATTAATTATATTGCCTCCAGCTTGCAGTAGGTTATCTATCTATCTATCTATCTATCTATCTATCTATCTATCTATCTATCTATCTATCTATCTATCTATCTATCTATCTATCTATCTATCTATCTATCTATCTATCTATCTATCTATCTATCTATCTATCTATCTATCTTTCTTTCTTTCTATCTATCTATCTATCTATCTATCTATCTATCTATCTATCTATCTATCTATCTATCTATCTATCTATCTATCTATCTATCTATCTATCTATCTATCTATCTATCTATCTATCTATCTATCTATCCATCCATCCATCCATCCATCCATCCATATATCCATCCATCCATCCATCCATCCACCCACCCACCAACCCACCCACCTACCCATCCATCCATCCATCCATCCATCCATCCATCCATCCATCCATCCATCCATCCATCCATCCATCCATCCATCCATCCATCCATCTATCTATCTATCTATCTATCTATCTATCTATCTATCTATCTATCTATCTATCTGCCCTTCCCAAGGACAAGTCGAGACAGCCGACCGGGTTTGGCCTGTCTGGTACCGAATCCACTGCACCTGTAGTATGTCTTGCGCTGTACCAACCGAACTCTTCGCTCCAAAAGTGAAGTGGTTCGAGAACATATTTTACTATTGGATGTAGGAAACTGTTAAAAGCAGCTTTGCTTAATGACCAAACAGACATGATAAGCAAAACAGCTGTAACTCCTCCTATCAAATGATTGTGTTCGAACTGCTGACTTATTAGCATCTTCGAGTTCCTTCATCATATGTTCGAAATTGTTGTTTTTATAGTTTTTGGAACGTTTCCCACGTTCCCTGTCATGTACAAGTACAATGCTCGTTTTTATTTTATTAAGTAATTTTTTTACAATTTTGTCAATTAGTTTTGATTTTTTTAAATTCACATTCGATTAAAATAATTAGCAAGGATGTGAAAATTTGAATTTATGAAAAGATGCCTATAAAATGAATTCGAAGTTTATTTGAAAAGGTGAACATAACTTGAATTTTTTTCAGAAATGAAGAGATGGATTTTAAGTCCTTTTCAAAATATTAGAAAAAAAAGACATACGTGACTTTATAAACATAGAATCTATTTTAAACTGTGTCAATAACGAGTATTGACCTTTTTATCCAAAACTAGTTCTTCAAACTATGTCAAAACGAGTACTGAACATTATATACAAAGATGTGATGTAATTATGATTTTAACGTAGCTATAACAATTTTTCAGTCATATTGCTACGATGTCGGCAGTGTGTCAGTTTATAGTGATGTCTATCATTGGGGCATCATGCCGCAGACATGTATCATGATGTCCCACCCAGTCACATTATCCTGACACAAGTACGACCAGTCCTAACACTAACCTCTTAATGCTGAGCGTCAAGCGAGGCAGCTGTTAGTACCATTTTTTGTAAGTGTTTCGTATGAACTCGACCGGGGATAGAACCCATGACCTCCCGCATCCGGGGCGGACGATCTTACCACTAGGCCACCGGAGCAGTTATATATACAAAGATAGTTCTCAAACTATGTCAAAAACACGTGTTGAAAGCTTTGTTAAAAACGAGTAATGTAAACCGTTAAAAAGGAGTACTTCTAAATATGTCAAAATCAGTACCTCATTGACACAATTTAAAAAGAGGAGAAAAGAAAATAGAGAGCCTTACAGAAACGAGGCAAATAAACATTACAGGTAAATAAAATAATGATTACCATTTTAGGAGCAGTAGTAATGCAAGATTATGACGGTTAAAATTATTTAAACCAAGCATAGCAATCTGAATAATTGATGCTGCCACTTGGTGGTAATTAATTTCACGGTAAATGTCTGAATTCCGCAAAAAATGAATGTATTAATGACGATGGTTTAGAGATTGATCATGTTATGCCATGCACATTTTTTTTTAACCTATCCGATTAGGATTAACATAGATAATGATATAATTAGTTAAAAGTAATGTTTATGATTGCCAGCGAAAATAAATACAAATTTGTATAGCAAAGTAAATATAAATCATTCAAAATGGCTATTCTATCCTTTCCATTATAGATTTTATTTCATGAAATCACCTATTACCAGAGTACAGTTGCCACAACAACAATTGCCAGAGGTAATAACTACAAGCGCATTTATTTATGTATAAGTAATTTCATATTTATCACTTATAACTTCATGCTTTGTTTTGCAGAGGCTTACTCGTTGCACTGGCACTCACTCGTTGAAATAAAATATCGTTATTCTTGAATCAGTCTCTCAGCCAATGCATCAAAGTATCTAATTCCATTCAAGCCCGTTAAATATTTTCCAGTCATTTGTGAACTGTCTTATTTGTCCAACAATGGAGGATCAATGCTATAGAATGAATGTAACCCTTCAAGCCCAATCGACCTTAGCCATTCACACCATGGTGTGAAGATAAATTGCGATAGACCTGAGCATGCATAAAAATGTTTTCCTTTTGTCTTTCATGCTACTCAAGTGAAGAAAACAGTTTACGAAAGATGGTTAGAAACAATAACACATTAGCCTTAACATTTGTGGCCTGATATAAATTTGCAGGACCCGTTGCTGTTAATTCCTTATTTAGGTCTCACGAGTCTCATTAAATCCTTGCCATTGCAGCTGTCGAAAAGCTACGTTATATGTCGATAATACGTTTTCACTCCTAAATGACTTTTTCTTCTTGTTCCGTACTAAGGCAGCTTTTAACAAATATAGTAAAGGTATTTAATCATTATCAAAGAAATAGGAAAACCCTCCACTTTCCAGCTGACTTGGTCAATTCGTTTTTTTCCCACCTTGCACTTGATTATCGATTGCTTATATGCTTGCCTTCTTCATTTGGCGACACATAATTACAGTCTAAATGACCGTTTAACGGCAAGAGATCTCTATAAAGGATACCGACTTTTTATGTGACTGTTCAAGGACGAAAGAGGCCGCCCTTGTCCAAATAAGAGCTAGCATTTGAGATGGTCTGAATTAACATTCGACGTGGTTATAGTTAGCATTTGACATGGATATAGTGAGCATTTGACATAGATATAGTTAGCATTTGACATGGTTGTAGTTAGCATTTGACATGGTTATAGTTAACATTTGACATGGTTATAGATAGCATTTGACATGGATATAGTTAGCATTTGACATGGATATAGTTAGCATTTGACATGTTATAGTTAGCATTTGGCATGGATATAGTTAGCATTCGACATGGTAACAGTTAGCATTAACATGGTTATAGTTATCATTTGACATGTTTATAGCTAGCATTTGACATCGTTTTAGTTATCATTCGACACGGTTATAGTTAGCATTTGACTCGGTATAAACTAGCATTTCCGATGATATGCCAATTCTGTCCTAAATATAATATCAGTTGGCAATATATTCATGGATACTAAACTAGACCACATAACCTATATACAATAATCATAATGCAACTGACCATAACAGTAGACAATATATTCATGCATACTGAATTTGACCGTATAACCTATACACGATCATCATAATGCGACTGACCATATATATATATATATATATATATATATATATATATATATATATATATATATATATATATATATATATATATATATATATATTACACACAAAATGCAACTAGCCATATATTATTAAATACGATAATCAGCCAGTTGTGAAGGAGAAGACAATTGTTTCATAGCTAGTTCCATTTCGAACTGCACATATATAATAAGAGAAAAACAAAAGGAACAATCTTAGCATTTGAATATTACAAGCAATATTTTGGAAGGGCTTAATTTTAGGATTACTGTGAGTAACTGACACGTGAAGTCATTCGTATTTCTTGTATATATTTGCATTTAGGATTCGTGTTACGAGTAATTAATTGACCGAAATTGTAGTTGTGACTGTTATTTTCTTTGTGCTGCTTTTATTCTTCATTTTTAAAATGACTCTGAACAACATCACGCTATAAACACAACGTAATTTTTTGTCAATTTTACCCTTTCTATATCAACTAACTTTAAACAGGGCCGTCCACATGTCTCAGCAACCTATCGGATACTACGTTTAATTTCGTGATGGAGAGAAAAAGTTTTGTCATTTTTAAAACTGCAGAAGCTGTAATTTGATTTGGTGAATTTATACCTCTGCAGAACTCGACAACACACCACTGTCCATCTATAATGGTGCAAAAATGTTGTAAATGTTTTGTCAAAGCGAATTTTGTCGTTGTCAGCGTCACAAGTAAACAATAAGATTGACGTAAGACTCATAATACATTGGTAGCTTGAGATAGTAAACCATCCCTTGTTTGGAAGCATGATCAGATTTTAATTAGGACGTGCTATTCTAAATGTCTGAAAAATACGTTATAGTAGATTCAAGTGGAGGAAATAATACGGTAGAGACAAGCCAGATATAAATTTTGGGAATTCTTGGTCAAAATGAAATACGTGACATAAAATGATATTTTCGATAATAGTTAATTAAATACGGACTATAGAGAAAAATTGTGTCTTCATTATGAGGGTTATAATTTTGGTTGTTATGGAAAGTTAATCCCGATTTGCTAAGCTAAATGAAGGGAATGTTTCCCAGAGGAAATCCAATGTTGCAAGCAATTTCCATTGCGCTTGTCGTCGGTCCAAGTTTTTCTGCGGAAAAGAGAAAATCTTGACTATAAAATTAGTAAAAAAATAATTTTCTCGTTAAACGTTTCCAAGGAAAGAATTATAGAAGAATTTGAAAGACACGGAGATAGATATGGCTACATAGAAAGAGTGAGTCTCGAAAATGGAGCAAAGGTACGATATGCTCATTGATGCACGTTTGTAACTGATTAGTAATTTTTATTCATTTTGAATTCACACTACCATTTTCTTTGAATTAAATAGTTAATCTTGTTTTTTCTGACTTGAATATTATGCGATTCACGTATTATAAGAAAGCTACACAATATTTATTTGGATGTGTTGGATTTAGTGGTTTGTATTTAGTAAACACGTATTGTAGGAATATGCGGCGTAAGAAGAGTGGGAATATTAATCGATCCCAGAAGAAGAAATATCGGACATATATTAAGGTTATTTATATTTATATGAAGGAAAATATAGCGCCATATCTGTGGCATACAGTAGAAGGAGTGCAGACTGCAGCCAAATTATGATTAACCCGAAGAAGTGTGTGTATGTGTGTGTGTGTGCGTGTGTGTGTGAGAGAGAGAGAGAGAGAGAGAGAGAGAGAGAGAGAGAGAGAGAGAGAGAGAGAGAGAGAGAGAGAGAGAGAGAGAGAGAGAGAGAGCTGAATTGTTACCAACAGTGATTTGGAAAGGACCGGAAGCAACCAAACCGGCAATTAAAATTCGATTATTCACTCGATGCGCTAACGAAATTTGTTTTATTTGTACACCAAAACGGTTAATGGCATTTCGCATTTAATTATGTAATTATATTGCTAAGAGAAAAGTACATTATAGCTCCATGTATATGCATCAAAATCCCACGTGTTTGTGTCAACTTATTTCAGACTCCCGTCCTTTTGGACAATTTATTTAAGGAAAGAAATTACTTATTATTTTTTTCGGACCCCTGATACTTCAGTTTTGGGAGGAAAACAAGGACTGCCGAATGTCGCAAGGTTATTACTTAAATCCTTGAATTTCGTCTGGAAACATACACCCACCGTTTCGCTTAGCCAATCCGGATTAACCTTCTATAACCGCCATAAATCTCACACCCATAATAATTCTTTCAAGTCCGCTTTAACTAATAAATATTCTAGAAATTATGATTTTGTGATATCTATTTCAAGGGGACCAAGATTGTCCCAAAATTTGCATATGGCTTGGCCCGGCTTTGTCGTTTCCTCCATTAAAGCCTACATTAACATATCTGCTGAACGTTTATCCTTGCGCGTCTTACTGAAAAACCAATCCCGCAATTCAAACAAGCAAGGCTTTAATTGTTCTATTATATAGCTCCGTTCAGATGTCAATTTGTTCCATTCAATAATTTTATTTTAATATTCGCTGGATTAAGGCGGTTTAAGCATAAAAAAACACAAAAAGCCAGAACATATGTGTTTATTTGTGCGTTTCAGTAATAAGATGTTTCAGACTTTTATATTGATTCTCGTTTTTCATTGTCTTTCATGTCTGTGGTTGCTTATTTGGAACTGCTGATACCTTTTGACTTTCTTCCATTTTCATGACATGTCAAGAAATGTCTAAAACTTTTTGATATAATGGTTAAAGACTCTGCAATAATTGATCGTAACATTGCGAAATTGTCTTTTCTAACAAATATATTCGATATGTCAATGCCTGTAAGACTAGCTGAAATCTCTACGAAATTAAGATCGGCAGGTATTTGCGATACTCATTTCTCGTTGCAGTGATAAAATTGCATTCAACTCTTGTAAGAAAGTAATTATAATTCTGCTTCTTCCTTAACATTCAGGGTAGCATGTGTTGTCTCCTTCAAGAATGCTCTGCCCGTTTTATAGACCCTCCAAGACTACCCATGAAGGAAGTCCAAGGTAGAAGCAACTTTTAAAAATGAACCTATCAACATGGTAAGAAATCTCCATTTTTTATTCATTTGGCCGACTGGAATTTTCTTTTCCATCATTTAGCGAAGAACTTGACGATATCGCCTTAATGGCTGTTTCTGTATCTTGGTCAAGGAAACCTTTAGTATTAGAACAGATTCACAAACTGGTGCATTCTTAAGGAACTATATGAATTATTTGTTGTCTTCCTAAAATCTTTTGAGCATTCATTGAAAATACTGACAAGACATCATAGTGTTTAGGTAAATAAGAAGGATTAGTCTGTTTAAGCATTTTAGCTGATATCCTTTGACATTGACACTAGTGCGAATTTGAGCGGCAAACACATTTTGTCCCATAGAAAGTAACGTGAGTCTCATTTGATTATAGAAACGAACTACCAACTTGACTTCATCTATCTTTGTTGGCGGGTTGATGCCAATAGATAAAACCAGCCCCTTTTCGTTGTAAAGCATTCAGCAGACTTTGTACCATGTCTGTTCTGTCTTGCACATTTTCTTAAGGTATCCCACCATTTTCGATGCAGCAGTAGCTGCTGGAAAAGCAATAGCAGTAGAAGACATAGACGGGGTAGAAGTAGATGTCTCTTTAGATATAGGCTGGATTGCATCATCATAAAAAGGAAGATGAAGTGCAGAGAAGAGGAAGAAAAGATAATCAGCGATCGATGACCTTATGAGAAAAAGCCCACACAAGTACTTCTAGATATTGAAAGGGTCATTTTCTTTAAGGTTATCTTTTTCTCATATACGAACTCACTGCATCTCTCTTTTGCTTGCTTGTCTATTGGTATTTTTGGTATTTTAGGTTTATTTATTTTATCGCCAGTATTATATACCATCATTGACACAAACGACACATCATATAGATCCACTTCCACCTGGATTCAAGTTAATCTCAGTCTTAGTTTGTTTATCCATTCTAGGACCGGCCAACTGCGTCAAAGCTAGATTATGTTATATATAATTCCTTGTCCTGAGACCCTGTGTACCTAGTGTTATATATACATTATTCCGGGTAGTGATTTCATAGTATACCATCAGGACACTTCTTCAAGACTGATTTTAAGACATACAAACGCACTGTCATTGACGTAAATAACGGGACCTCCTTATTTAAACCTCTCTTAGAATAAATTCGTACATAATACAAATAATTAGAAGTGGTCGGTTTTAAAACGATTGGTAGATACATACATGACGATTGACATCATAATTAACATAATTCTGAAGGGTTCATACTAATTATTTTTGCCAACATATTTGACCTTGCTTTATAACTTGAGCTTTGAAAAGACACCAAATAAGCAAATGAGTCGATAATGCGATGGCCATTACTATATTGAAGTAAAATTAGTAAAGAAAATAATACTGGCATTACGATGATGTCTCTTTAATGTAAGCCAAAATTTAAAGTCTTCTCTTTTTGTCTTCTCCTATATGCAGTCGATTTTGACTAGGTGCATGTAACACGACGAGGAATCCTTTTTATAAACGATACGGATTCTCCTTGACTTATTTGGATCTCATTCGAATAGCGTCCATTAATTTTATTTCTCAGTGAAAATGTAAAATGGTTTATAGAGCTGCACTTGTGTCTTTACAATGTACATGCAAACGAAAGATTCCCTCCTCAAAATTGCTCATTCAAATAAACTAAACTAATAATCTGGAACCTCTAACGGAAGGTTTTAAAATCTTGGACTCCATCTGGCTTTTTCCAGGTAAACGGAATATTTATAATCCCAGCCGTGACATCTCTCTACACGTGGTATCACTTTTGTTTCATATTTATTTTACATCCTTCCTTTTGTGTAATCAAATTGTAGGTTTTCTGTCTTATGTTGATTTGTGTCACAATCAGTTGGTATAGTGGCTGGCCAGTCAACGTGTATTTTCATAGGATGGATTTTTAAACATTAACATCTTCTGTCGCAAAAGAGAGAGAGAGAGAGAGAGAGAGAGAGAGAGAGAGAGAGAGAGAGAGAGAGAGAGAGAGAGAGAGAGAGAGAGAGAGAGAGAGAGAGAGAGAGGAACAAAAATGAGTACTTTTTGTGAAGATGATAATTCACATAGATTATCAGTGTCTGGAGAATTATAATCAATACACGTAGAAATGCAATTGAAAGCAGAACGTGAATAGTTTCCATTTGACGTTAACTACATATTATTTCAATGTTGGCATTCAGGGAGTGGTTTCATAGTGTCCTTAAGTAAAAATTTGCAGGTGTGATATTTAAGGGTCTCGCTCATAACAACTGTATGCCGTTTATATTTGCTTTTGTCGCATTCAGAGTAATTTTGCACTCTGTTCAAACAGCATCAAACAGCAATTGTCGATAGCATGCTATTTACATTCCTTTGATTTTAAATGACTGTTAACATCGATTATTAACTAACCTATTTTTGTAATGCGTTATGTCGATTTAGAAATGAGTGGGACACTTTGGTTTGGTGGGATAATATGGAAACTACGACGGAAGAAATCTTAGTGACATGTAAATACAAATAACAGACAGACTTTTAGATTTAAAGCACATGTTAGAAGAAAGACACATGAAATGATTTTAAAATTCTTTACAATAAAGTGGATACTCCCGGTTTTATTGCACGAAAGTCCACAGAATCTTATCAAATGAACATTTGTCATCCTTATATGTCACACAACTTTGTTTCTCTATTAGGCATGTATTTCTTTCTAGCTGTTTACTTTTTAACTTGTCTTTCAGCTCATGTGCACGCTCGATTAGAATCAAGGTACCCAAATAAAATAAACCAAAATCTCTGTAACACCAAAAATCGCTTTATAACAGTCAATATAGAGACTTCAAGATTAAGATTTACAGAAAACAGTGAGCAACTAGAGGGGGGGGTGGAGGTAGGCAATTTGCTGACATAAATAAACCCACACATGTCCTGCATACCACTCCTAACCCATGTTATATGTGAATCTACAGTAATAAAAATATAGAACTTCTAAAAATAATTTGAGTATAATAAATGGTGTGATATGTATATTTTCTGATGATGTCTACAATTGATTATAATTCATTAAAATATGCAGAGTATCTGCATTTACTATATTTCTGTACAGTAATGGATCCAGCCGAATATCAAAGTCAATGACTCAAACAAACAATCAATGGGACATAAAGAGTTACCGATATGTTTATATTTATATGAACATACAACTGCTGAAATAGTTTGAATACAATAATTGGTCGATATCATTAGATGACGACCATGCAAGATACAGCGATCAACCAAATAAAAAAAAATCAAAGACAAAAAAAGCGTGACTAGTTCATTAGGTCACACGAAAAATTGGTAAGATTGCAGAAACAAGGTGATTTATCGACATAAACGACTTTGGATGATAACCATCAAAATTGTTAAGTTTCATAGCATCCTGTTACAAACAAAAGGGTTTAGTGTACAGACATGATTGACTCAAGCATGATTACAAGATGAACAAAGGCAACGATTGCGAGGGCAGATTGATTTGTTGATATTGCACATTTTCATGGGATAACTACCAAGGTTCAAGAAATCTAATGAAAGCTGGGCAACTATTGGTGCAAAAACATTGTATCCCTAGAATTAAAAATGAATAAATGCAACAAATTGTTCTATGTGTCTGTCTGTGTGTGTCTCTCTCTGTCTCTGTCTCTGTCTCTCTCTCTCTCTTTCTCTCTCTCTCTTTCTCTCTCTTTTCTTCTCTCTCTCTCTCTCTCTCTCTCTCTCTCTCTCTCTCTCTCTCTCTCTCTCTCTCTCTCTCTCTCTCTCTCTCTCTCTCTATCTCTCACAGATTCTTCCAGAACCCCATCCATTGCAGAATTTATTTAAGGGGAGAAAAATAAATTTCTAATTTCCTCGGAGTCCCTCAGACTTTCCTTTCTGCAGAAAACATTGGACAGTACAATTTTTCAATTAAAGTTACTTAAAACATTGAATTTTGTCTAGAAAACACAATAACTCGTTTAACCGCTCCGGTGGCCTGGTGGTTAGAGCTTCTGCCTCCGATGCGGGAGTTTGCGGGTTCGATACCCGGCCGAATGGCGCTCAGCATTAAGAGGCTAGTGTTAGGACTGGTCGGATGTTGTTAGGAATATATGACTAGGTGGGATATCATGCCACGTTTCTGTGGCATGATGCCCCAGTGCTTGACATCACCATAAATTGTCACAATTGTTACAACCATGCATTTTAACTAATTGTGTGTTAAATTTGAATTCTTTTAATTTCACTTTTGTATCATTGTGTTTTATTGTGATGATGATTATTGTTCACGGGAACTGATATTTCCGTACGACTTTGTTTAGTTAGAACGTAAATATGTTTCATGGCTTTCGTAAGATTTGTTTAGATAGCCGAGTTTGATAAACAAACGACGTAAACGATTGGCTGTGGCCAAGGCCTTTCTTAGTATATTTGTTTATATCGTGTAAATACAATTGTTAAATGATGAAAAAAAACACGTTTCCTCCCTGCGCTTGCAGCATGTAATGACGTTTTATTTTAGATTAAGTAGACTTAGGTCCCTGTGAAAAAGGCAGTAAACTATCTCTCAGCTGTATCGGTCGTCATATAATATCTCTCTTAGATGCCTTAAAGAGTCGTTTTTATACCTTGAAAAGAAGTTATAATTAGTGTGCTGGAGTGAGTTACATAATATACCTTGAAGACGGGTATTTTTCTTTCTTGTGCCGGAAAGAGATCAATCTACATTACGCCTATAAATCTAGAGATGTGCTTTGTTATAGATGACAGCTATTAAAGTTCATCTAACTTTTGAATAATAATTTATTTCGTGGAGAACAAGTGGTTTAGGATAAAAACATTCAGTGAAATTCATTCTAAATTGGAACAGTACAGTAAAAATTGTGGTTTAACGTGAAATTATGAACATTTGTGTAAAAACTTTATCTGACATCACCATCCTCCATCTTTGAAACAACTTAAGTTTCAAACAAGACCCAGAATATTTTTTTAATAGGACTCGTATATAATCACAAATCTAGGATAAATGTTTTGGATTTTTATTCACAAACTGTAAGTTCTGTTTAATATTTTCACCTGTTTTACCGTGTTTTCTAGGGAAATAAAATTATCTTTGTTAAAACTTACAAAGCTTGTTGTCTCTTCTATTTTCGTCTGTTACTTTCAAGGAGCCGATACGTAACACATTGCAGACATCGAAGCGATGTGACTGGAAAATTGCTAAAAGCCAAGTTAAAAATCTAAATCACGTAACATTAACTCGTTTAGCTCAATCAATTAGGATTACCTTTCTCTAACCGCCAAATGGAACACGCCCAACGAAGGCAGAATAATACTACCAAGTCCGCCTTTATTAATAGATGTTCCTTGACAATTTAGTTTCATGACCCTTACTGAGATAACAAAAATTGTCCCTGGATTGTCTCTTTTTCGTAGTTTTGCCTTTGCATTTTCTCTCTATATGTCTGACCTTTATCCGATCCACTTAAATTCAAGTCCAGCCATGTCACTAAATACCGCATTTCACATCCCTCACAGAGAGCAAATTATTGCGAACCTAGTACATACGTCAAAGGTTATGTTCACGTGTCACGATGACCACAGCGAAATGTGATGCGACCAAAGCAGCTACATAATTTGCAGCAATTACATAACGTGGCACGTGCACAATACCCAGGCATTTATTAGAAACATAGTGGACCTTTTCAGGAGTACATAATTTTCTACAAATATAAATAAATACTCTATATTACAAATCTTAAGAAAATAGGTTTCCATTTGCTTTTGTCTCTAATTTTAAGAAAATCTTATGTTTCAAAAGTATATTTAAATATTTCTAAATGTTTACGATTTCACCTATTTACACGATTTGTACAACTTTGTTTAAACACTGTTAGTTACAAAAGTATTCTTAAAATTAGACATTTTTCAGTTTTCTATAAGCTCATTATTATTGGGCAAAGTTCATGTTTTAATTATAGAATTTTACTTAAAATGCATTTTAAAAATTCAACCTTTCAAGTTTTCTTTTCTTTGCAATTTTAAAAAGACATCTCTTTTTTTCGAAGCAATAATTTCTGCATGTTTATCATCCACAAACGTCTGTGAAAGGATCAGTAGATTAAGAGAACTTTTGTTTAAGACACTATTTATATTATATTAGGACACATTATTTACATTAGTTTAAGACATACTATTTACATTAGCTTAAGACAATATTTACATTAGTTTAAAACGCATTATTTACATTAGTTTAAGACATACTATTTACATTAGCTTAAGACACTATTTACATTAGTTTAAAACGCATTATTTACATTAGTTTAAGACACTATTTGCATTAGTTTAAGACACACTATTTACATTAGCGTAAGACACTATTTACATTAGTTTAAGACACTATTTACATTAGTTTAAGACACTATTTACATTAGTTTAAGACACACTATTTACATCAGCTTAAGACACTATTTACATTAGTTTAAGACACACTATTTACATTAGGTTAAGACACTATTCACATTAGTTTAATACACACTATTTTCATCAGCTTAAGACACTATTTACATTAGTTTAAAACACACTATTGTCATTAGTTTAAAGCATACTGTTTGCATTAGTTTAAGACACTACTTACATTTGTTGAAGACACTATTTAGTTTAGTTTAAGTTACACAATTTACAATTTTCTAATTTTTGCTTTCAATCCTTGCCAGTATCCGCTATAGTTTGTCAAATTCACCATTGCCTTTGTCCAAGTCTTTGCCTTTGTGAAAGTTTTTGTGTAAGTCTTTTTCCAAGTCTTTGTCTTTGTCCAAGTCATACTGTTTACATTCTTTCAATCAATCTTAAAGTGTGTGAATATTTCAGAATGCTAGTACTATTCTAAGTCTAATTTGAATTGCACATTTTTCGAATTGAATGCAGTTTCTGCTAAAGTCCATAACCATTTTGGAGTTTTCAAATTATTGTTAACCGCAAATATTTTAATATATAGTTTTGGATTTTTTCGAGTCTGAAATATATGACAGTTTCGGAAATTTAGGCATTACTTTTAGTCAAGTGTATTTTCGTATTATCAATAGTTGTCTCCCTTGATTACATTTTTTATAACATCATTGTCCCCACTAGTCATCAATCTTACCATTCACTCTGTATTCAATAAAAGTTTGAGTTTCGAAATGTGATAGTGAGTCTTGTCGTTCTAAAATTAGGCGCTCATCCTCAATACCTTACCCACTACCTTAACGATTGTAGGCATTGTTCAGTACCACAGTGCATTGTTTGGTACGTGTGGTTGTTGGTCAGTAGATACGAGTACTAGTTTGTAGGTCGGTGAGTTGGATAGCAAGCTTGATGCAAGTTAGACTGTGTTTGAGAGCAAACGTGGGCCATGGCCAGTAATTTGTATGTTATATATCATGTGTGGGTTATCATCTGTAGTTGTTTCTCTCTAAGAAATAAGAGTGTTGTTCAATCAGAGGGTGGGTTTGTTGGAAGGAGTTGGTGTTGGTCAGTATGTGCCGAATGTCGGTATTTCAGTAGGAGTCTTGCTCAATAGGTATTTATACAGGTTGCTGTGTATTGGTGCTGATCAGTCAGACAGGTTATTGTGAGTTGGTGTGTGCGATGTACAGTAGGTATTGTCAGTAGATAATGAGATTAAGTTACTAGTTGCGGTGTCTGTCAATTGGTGTGGGAGTGTGTGACAGATTGGCGGCGTGCAAAACACACCAACCTCTTTCACTATGGTTCGTTGCTAGGGAATGACCTCCGCGGTGTGATTTACCCAGTGTGGATAGATAGAAAGAAGGAAGCAGATCACTGAACAAGTATATTGAGGAAATAAACACTACGAGCCCCCTTTCAATGAACAAATATAAAATTTAATCAGATTATAAACAGAATTTAAAATCAAAAGAAATCAATGACTTAGCTACAAAGAAGGAAAGAAAGGTACTAACTTGTACTCAAATAAAACACAATACAAATCTCTTTAAATATAAAATTACTTTCACGTTAAATTGCTATCATCATTGCCAATGGGATGAGACCTTTGAGTGTAACGATGAGAGACTTCACGACCTAATTTATGCAGACATCAAGACTTCCGTTTGTCCCTGCTTGTCGATCTTTGTCTAGCTTTTCGTCTTGGACTCTTGTCCGTCTAACTCTGACTTAACAAACGTCTCTGGACTAGATTTCTGCGTAGAATGTGTTCCCGTCCTATGATTGTTCAGGGATTCCGTGTCCAGGAAGCTGTTTCCTTCAATAAATAAAAATGTCTCGCAATAGACAATAGGTCACATTCCCAAGTAGATCTATATTTTACGTTAATTCGGCTCAGAAACAAAAGGCATAAATTCTGCCGCAGTAAATTCTGTTAGCTAACTGTTATGTTTACATAAACGGTCGATGCTTGTTCTGCCCTTAATTCGGGTCACGTTAGGGATGGTCAATTAAATTCAACTCAGCCGTATGAACCCGTATGTAACCCCCACTCGACTTCTTGCTCTGTTAAGTTACATATGGCTTAGACCTCCAGATCTAACTATTTTAAAATAGTTTACTCGACCAATTAAATATTACAAACTATCATATAGATATACACTTAAGTGATCAATTAAATATTACAAACTAGCATATAGATATACACTTAAGTGATCAATTAAATATTACAAACTAGTATATGGTATACATGTAATGTTAGGTCATACTCATTCTAAACAGAGTTAATCCATAAACTATGAAACATTACCCATCATTTCTTAAATCATTCATGAAAATTCATAATCACTCCTATGTATTAACGATTCAATTACATGCAATCTTTTCAAATGGTCTAATGAAATTTTAATTACATTCACTCTTGCCAATTCTCCAAATGAATTGGTAATTAGGAAATCAAAGAATAAAATGTCATGACTAGCATTTCACTAAAATTCTGCAAAATGAAATCATACATACACATATCATATCAAGAATACATTTGCAAAAAGATCAACAAATGAAATAACATATTAAAATCGGGAAACTAAGATTGCGTACCTTTTTGCCGTTTCTTTATGTTGCCACGAACCTCACGTATAGTCCGTCTCCTAACTGAGACAACTATCCGGCCCCTTACTCAATAGGAAAAACGTACTTTTTACGAATTTCGGAGTCGTACTAACTTTCCTTGCGAAAGATCGAAGAGACTAAAGAATTTGCCTAAAGTGAAAACCTTTAATTTCGTACATAGTTACGTCCATAAATCCATACTAACCAATCGGAATAGACAGTTTCCTAAACCTGTTCGTAGAATTTTTGGATTGACCAGAAAACTAAACAACTACTCATGCCGTAATTAATCATTTACTTTGAGCTATCTTCTAAAGCCAGATGCCGCCTTTAACCCTGCCGATTTTGGGGAAAGGTCTTATGTCATTCTCTCGTACCATAGCATCTGACTCGGTCATGTTACTTCGGCCAGAACGAATTCCCTTTTGACGTTCAGAGATGAAATGAAAATAATCACCTAACTATCTATAGCCCTTTCTACTTCAATTAAGTTGACTTTGATACAATTCCTTTAACAAAGCTTCTAAGATTTTCAAAATTCGACACATCACAGAGTGTTAGTCGGTCACTGTATGTTGCATGTTTTATATTTCTAACATATTTCCCCATCTGTGTATACAGTCCTATAAAGGCAAACATATAAGAAATTTTTAACTTCTTACAGTTCGCATACAGTCCCATTTCAAATTCTTAACAAGTCTCCTCTCAAAAGCCAGCGGACGTATTCATTGGTATACACATAATTTTTCAAATTCTGTAAACTGAAGGTCATGAAGAACACGGATGCGTATTTGTTTTATAAAATCATCTTGTCTAGCACCCCCCCCAACGATAATGGTATCATAATATTAAAACAAAAGACAATGATAGAAACACAAAACAATACAGAAAGTCACGTTCTCATCTGAAAACACGTAGAAAATGACGTCAATTCTCGGGCATTTATTGTAAGCATAATTTACTTATTTCCTTAAAAATTGACACGGGACAACAAGAAAGAAATAAAACCGAATCTACAACAGGATGAGATAATCTCCACAATTTCCATTCATAGTATTAGTCGTCATATAGTAGGGAAACATTGTAGAAAATGACCAGCTTGCCGTCTAATATAAGTCACATTTTAAAGTTCGATCATTTTTGTGTGTGCTCATTTACAGTATATCATGCAGTATTTAGTACGAGAAACTCTTCATTAGCTATCTAAGCTTCAATAATAAAATGGTGTATGCTACTGATAATTACTTAATATTAATACCTCGATATCTTAATTGACACTATCTTACTTTAAAAACATCACTATCATTAAATCCTCTAGTAAAGTACCTTGATAATTTTAATTTGTTATGCATTCATTTTAAGAAGGGCCTTTTTGTGAAGCAAACATTTCGTGGTATTTTGCATTGACAAGATGGTATTTAACATCATATTTTTCTGCAATTGATTTTGAATTTAATATCAGAAAGTTTCCAACTATTTACAAATTTAAAATCATATTAAAACATAATTGAATTAAATGCATTTTTATGGTAGGAACTTTGTTGCTCAGTGACATTCTATGATTATGTTGGAATTCTTATTTAGAGCTAACGTTTTTTTTTTTTTGAGGTTATAATTGCCTATCCTAAGATGTGCAAATTTCATTAAATTGACAATGCACTTTCATTACAAAACCTCTCTATAGTCATGAGTTGAGCTAAGTATTCTTGAATCCAAAAAAATCCTTACTGGAATCCATGCTTTGAAAAAAAGAAAAAATATTTGATTTTCTGGTTGATTTATTCAGTTATGGTTAAGTCCCCGCCTTACACATAGTTGATTTGCTTTTAACACCACATCTACTTCATTTGGCGACGAACAATCGCCGTCTCAAGGACCTTCAAACGGAAGGGAGATTCTAAAAAGTTTGGACACTATTTTGCAATTGTTCAAAGGTGATATCAGATGATAACGTCCGCATAATTAGCCCAAGAATACTATTCGTTTCTAGAGAGACTTTTCCAATCTATATCAATCTTCATTAACTGAGATCGTAATTTCAGTTAAAAAAGTCAAGACAGCTATTAAACTCTGCTTGCTACTATCCTTTTATTTTTACAGAGTTATGTATGTGTCTGTGTAAATGTGTATGCCTCTTTGTGTGTGGTTGTGTACGTGTGTGTGTTTGTGTGTGTGTGTTTGTGTGTGTGTGTGTGTGTGTGTGAGAGAGAGAGAGAGAGAGAGAGAGAGAGAGAGAGAGAGAGAGAGAGAGAGAGAGAGAGAGAGAACGTCTTCACTTTGGAAATGTGGCAAACGCTTTGAAGAGTACCAATCAACATTAACGTCTAAAGGATGCACATATTTAAAGGATACACATATTTGAAGGATACACATATTTAAAGGATGCACATATTTAAAGGATACACATATTTAAAGGATACACATATTTAAATGATCATAGCCGAAAATATAGTTCATTAACTAGAGCAATACACTAGCGAAGTTCTTGAGAAAGTATTCATTAAAGAACATTGAGTTATCAACATGACGTCACATGTATGTTAAATTTAATGTTAGCATTTAAGAGAATTTCGGAAATTATACGACATTTGTTATATCGCATGATTTTCGTTTTATAGAGCAATTTGCCATGTCGCTTGATATTCATTTTCTACAGTTATTTGTAATAAGACAACAACTCTTTTTTATATATGGATTTCATATGTCCAAAGGTTGATTATGCAACTTTGAAAGCGATGTATACTTGTAGGTTTTATGGATCTTTCGCCGATTCTAGTATAAGAATTAATAGATAAAGGATCAACCATGATCACGTGATTCATTAAAATATGAAGCAGGAGAAATGAAATAGATACAGAAAGCATTGTCAGCATAGTTCCGCAATAAAATAAACTAGCGTCCTCAGTAGAGATTATTTTAATTACATGTTCTTGTTTGGTTGAAACTTCCGGATTGATATCTGTATATTTTTACTACCTTTCAATTTCAACTGGATTTGATTCTGATTAATAATTTGTACATTAGTCAGTATAGTCTAAAATTGAAAACACAATATGCATTATTAATAAAGTAACCACGTCATAGGCAATCTGCCGTAGCCGGCTTCAACATGGGAACGTAACGTCTTCTTTACATTAAGACTTTTACTGACAGATAATGAATAGTGTATTGCTCCCTGAAACAGGAAGTATCGGAATTGACAGTTATCGTTATAAACTGGAAATGTCAATTGAACTAAAATACATAGTAATGTAGCATATAATTATACTCTGCTTGCGTTCAAAATACATATATTTAATATTCTAACAAACGTAGTCGTCATTCATTGTTAGAACGTGCTTCCAGACAAAACAGCTCCATATCTTTAACGGAAAGATCAAAAATTCTTATTTAGATCCGGAATGCTTATTTAGAGCTAACGTGTTTTAAAAGAGGTTATAATTGCCTATCATAAGATGTGCAAATTTCATTAAGTTGACAATGCACTTTCATTATAAAACCTCTCTATAGTCATGAGTTGACTTAAGTAAACTTGAAACCAAAAAAATTCCTTACTGGAATTCCATGCTTTGAAAGAAAGAAAAAAAAATCTTTTGATTTTCCGGTTGACTTTTTCAGTTATATATAACAGTGCAAAACTAGTATATAACTAGCCTGAGCGTTGTCAACTCTAATTGAGTCTTTTTCAAATGCAAATACAAAACATAAATAAAACAAACAAATGAAACAGAAAAGCCGTAGTGTTTACAAAACCTTACAGGCCATTTTTTTTATTCGACTCGCCAAAGGGAATTAGTGAAAAAAGGTCTCGTCGGTTGCAATGTTGCCAATTTGTCATTTGTAACATATCACAAAATGAACAATGGTACAAACCCCCAACACATGAGCAATACCATAAAGTAAAACTACCGGTATTGCTCAGATGAAAGCGAGGTGTGGGGTGGTGGTAGAGGGGCGATATATCTGTGTTATGGAATCCACTCTATATACACGCATGGTTTAACTGTAAACTTACTGAAGCATATAAACTCATCATTATTAACTTGCAATCTGACAGGACTTTATCCAGCCAGCTAAAAAACATTTACTTGATAAATGTGTGATACAAGTCCGATTCAAAAATAAATTTGTTAACGTCTTCTGAACAATCTAATGTTCCAAAAAGTACTGCAAATATCCGGTAACAAATACATTAAGTACATATGTACATGTCTGCATCTAGTAATCTTATTTTCAGGAAAAGATCGCAACAATGTTGTGTTTAGTTCAATTTCAAGGTAAACACTGGCACTCTGTTGTATATTTAGGCAAACTCAAACAATTACCGTGCACCATACCAAACAATGTGACATCACAAGCATTGGACATTTTGTGTTGACAAATGTTTCTTCCTCTGTAAAATGTTCTGTTTATTTGGATGGACGCTTATTTTTTTATTTATAGATAGCAAAGATGTATAATATAATTTTACTATTTCAACTATGTTTTGAAATATATCTTGCTCACAACAAATGAAAGGTACAGTGTCTGTCAGAATGAACAATATCTATTGGCATGAAAGAAATATCGAGTAGACAGTGATTATGGGTGTTAAAATGTGTAGAAATATTAGACGAAAACTGAGGATCTTTATAATTTTTAATATGAAAGCGATGATTATTCATTCTTTTAGAAACTTGTTGAAGTGTTTGTCCAACATATTGCAAGTTACATTTTTGACAGGTTATCAAATAAACCACGTTAGTTGATATGTAGTTAGTGTTATAACGTAGGGAGAATGCCAAGGAGCGTGGTACTGCTCAAGTGAGAATTCTTATTATGTAAACTATGAATAATGCCTTTATTCCGAGATGTACCCATGCATGTCAGCGAATGTTTATCAGGTGGTGGTAGTTTGGTGGGTGCAGTGGAATGGCGCGAGAGGGGTAGAACAATGTCGTAAAAAGTCATATCGAAACAAGGTTTGCCCACCAACATCACCACCTCCACCAATTCACCCACATTAACAAAATATCCGCTGCATTACTCAAGACTCCAGCAGAATGTTAACAGTCCTGTTCCAATGCATTCTAGCATCTTACTTAAAAATGGAACCCATAATTTTATATTCATTAAAACTTTGCAATGATAATTTTTGAAACTTCTTTTGAATTGTTTCATAATTGTATAAAATATGAGTTGACTGATCTTCTGTTTTTATCTGTCTTGTAAATCTCTGGGTAGAAATACGAATTTATGTGTTAAATCCATCTAAAGATCCAGTGCTGTCTTCTTTCTTACAGATAGTTGATGACTCAGATTTGTAGAGTGCAGTAAAATCAGATATAGATTAATATTAAAAAGTTTCCTTCAAATGGCCAAATCATTCATGTCAGTTTAATGTCTAGAACAATTTTAACATCAAAGAGACACAGAGCCTAACTATAAGTAATCACTCTTTTAGGTCTATCAAATATGTAATAAAATATCCATAATTTGTTATATTTCCCAACGGGTCATTAACTTAGCACATTAAATTGATTTTAATGGTCAGAAGCAGACAATAAAAAGTTTTCAGATTGTGCTTTGGTGATGAATAAATGGAACTATCAATGTATAAACATGATAAACTCCTATGGGTACGACAGGTGACAAAAGCTGGTACAACAGGTAAGCAAACTGAAAATCATTATTTGCAATGCAGACACTCAAAAACGTTTGCAGATGAGTACTTTGAGTCATTTAGTTTGGAGTTTAAAGTCTCCATAACGGAATCAAGTAACTTAGCTAAAGTCACAAAAACGGAATCAGGTAACTTAGTACCGAGACAATTTGTGGAGAGGGTTTTGTCAAGGACACTCGGATGTAGCCAATCTGGGGTGATCCAATGATATACACAGGTTCTGGTTCCTTCCTCCATAAGTCTTTTACGACATGTCTGAGAGCACATTGCACCAATTATATATCCACGAGCCGTACTCTTTTATTGTATTGCTATTGATTTATCAATGGGCAATTAAATAGTTCAAAAAGTGTAATTAGATTTGAATTTTACCCAAAGTTCTGACGGGTGGTTGGAAGAAGTATTGATCTGGCTGACTCTGATGGACTCAAAATATTTTATGAACGCAATACTTTTTTCACGAAATAAACATGGCTACACACATAAAGATGAAACTAATACTAATTTCTAAAACGATATGTGACAGCGATTTAAGAGCATGATTTTGTGGCGAATTAGCAATTCAACAGGATTGACATAATTTTTTGTTCATACGTGACTTCACATATTTAATCATATATTTTTTTCGGAAAGGAAGCTGTTACAAATGTATGTATGTATGTATGTATGTATGTATGTATGTATGTATGTATGTATGTATGTATGTATGTATGTATGTATGTATGTATGTATGTATGTATGTATGTATGTATGTATGTATGTGTGTGTGTGTGTGTGTGTGTGTGTGTGTGTATGTATGTATGTATGTATGTATGTATGTATGTATGTATGTATGTATGTATGTATGTATGTATGTATGTATGTATGTATGTATGTACGTACGTACGTACGTACGTACGTACGTACGTACGTACGTACGTACGTACGTACGTACGTACGTATGTATGTATGTATGTATGTATGTATGTATGTATGTATGTATGTATGTATGTATGTATGTATGTATGTATGTATGTATGTATGTATGTACGTAAGTACATATATGTTTGTGTGTGCATGTACATATGTATATATGTATGTACGTATGTGCGTATGTATGTATGTATGTATGTATGTATGTATGTATGTATGTATGTATGTATGTATGTATGTATGTATGTATGTATGTATGTATGTATGTATGTATGTATGTATGTATGTATGTATGTATGTATGTATGTATGTATGTAGGAATGTAGGTATGTAGGTATGTAGGTATGTATGTATGTATGTATGTATGTATGTATGTATGTATGTATGTATGTATGTATGTATGTATGTATGTATGTATGTATGTATGTATGTATGTATGTATGTATGTATGTATGTATGT